>PVJH01002009.1:55208-150208 GCA_004026705.1 Nesogale talazaci
ATTCATTGGGGAGAGAGATCTCACACACACACACACACACACACACACACACACACACACCACCCAGTCAGTGAGCTCATCTTCTCAGCTCATTTTTGGAAGAAGCGCCTGTTCTTGAGTAAACAGACTTGTTGTGTTGAGCTTGCACTTGGTAGATTTCAGCCCCATTTTAGTGATTACAGTCCAATTATTGCCAGGCATCGACACCCAGGTGCAGACACACACACACACACACACACACACACACACAGAGGGCCAGGAGGAGAGGATGACTGGGAACTAGTGGTACGGTGTCCCTCCATGGAGGATTAACTTAGTGACGTCTCTCCTGCGATTTCCCCAAATACACACCTTGCATTGACATTTCATCAGTGCAGATGCTATTTCAGGGGCAGCAGCTTCATGTTTGCCACTTGGTATAATGGGGAGATCTTCATGATTCACTCCCGGATGTGGTGTTTGTATCCTAGCACTGAACAGACGGCACACACTTCAGAATACCGAAATGCTTCTCCACTCGCTCATCCCCTTTATTTTGAAATGTCTCCCTCAATGACCTAGCACCCCACAGTGGCCCATTTAATGACAAAATGCCTTCTCTGAAAGTTGCCTGCCTCTGATTTTCCCACAGTGCCTGCCCCAGGGAGAAGGTCTTGGCTCATCAACCAGAGCGCTGGCAGTAGCCTTGGCAGACTTTGGAATTTACTGAGCCGGGAGTGAGCCGAGTCACTGGGAAATTCGGTGGAGGCATTTTTCCCATTCTGGTGGGAACTTAAAAAAGAAGGCCGTGTGTTAGCCTGGCTTTGCTGTATTTTGTGTGCACCGAGCTGCTGTCAGCCTCCTTATTTACGATGAGACATAAGAGGAGTAGGTGCAGTGCTTGACACTTTCGTTTTGGAGCTGGGACCCATTGCGATAGGCATTGTCCTGTTCAGTATGAGATGTGGCAAATTGCAGTCCCCCCTAAATGTTTAAAGTCATGTGCACCTGTTTTAACTGTAGAGAAAAAAGGTTGCTCATATTTATGATTTTTTGTCTCCATCAGAGGAAACGCTACTCTAAAAAAATCATGAAAAGGTCTTGGGTACAGATGTCTGTGGCTGAACCCCTCTGGAGTCAGGGAAGATTATTTGAGAGCTATCCTGCCACTTAGGAAGCAAGGCCATATAGTAATGGGGTGCCTAGTGTCTTTTGAAAGAAGGGGATATGTAATCCAGAGCCAGTGGATAAGTTTAGAAGCTCTGAAACTGTGTGGCCCCAAGTTTTCATTTTTTGGTTTCTGTCTTTCTTTCTTCTCTCTCTCTCTCTCTCTCTCTCTCTCTCTCTCTCTCTCTCTCCCCCAGTGTTCTTTCTGGAGCGCTATTCAGTGTTCCGTCTGGCTTTCTGTATTGTCAATGAGTGCCCTGGTTTAAAATTCTACACATGAACCAGATTTAAATGAACATATGTCAGAATTCTGTAGGCAAGGGTCAGAATAACCTGAGGTATCTGAATATTCCTATCCTGCCCCATTATTGCTTTGTGTCTATTTACAATAGTTTAAACATGCCTTGTATGAATGTGTTTCTCCTCATAACGATAATAATAATAATGAACATAATGGTGAATGGAGATTGGAAGCACAGGAACACTATCCTAAATCATTACACTAATAATGAATGATGAACCTGGTTCTGCACCTGGATCATCTGGAAGCTCATGAAAACAGGAATCACTGCCGTGCATACACTTTTCTTTTCTTGGTTGGTGTTCATTGCTTGCTCCAGCTTTCTTGGCATTTGCTGGCACTCTGAAGCTCAAACATAGATGAGATGCGTAGTACATTGCTTGCTAGCTATCACAGGTTGCTGAAATTTAAGGCGTTCTCAGAGGGTGGGGCATGTTATCCTAGAACAGTTTAGTTTGGCTGTTAGCTAGAAAGTTGATGGTTCAAATCCACAAGCCACTCGTGAGAGAAAGATGCGGCCATTTGCTTCTGTAAAGATAGCCATCTTTGATATCCTATGGGGCAGTTCTAATCTGACTTACAGAGTCACTCTTACTCAGGACCAACTTGATGGCAATCCTTAGTTGTTGCTTTTGTTACTGTCTTATCATTCTTCATGATGACATTTGTTCCTTTTCAAACCAGGGTTTTTCTCTGACTCCCTCACCAAGATCTTTTAAAGGAATCTACTGTAGTCTTTTTCCTTTGTAGCTGAAAAAAACATGCAGTACTCAAATTCAACCCACCTCATTGACTTTTAAAGAATATATAGTAAGTAGTAAGTAGTAAGAATATATAGTAAGTAGTAAGTAAGTACATCAGGGTGCTGTAAAAAACTACATGGATGAGTGATGATGACCTGCCATTAGTTGCAGAGGTAGGTGCACAGGCTAAGCAGGTATAGTAAGAAAAGGAGATTCCCAGGAGTAAACATAGGTTTGACAGAAGGTATTTGTGCCTGGGTATAGACCTTTGCAGGAAATATATCCATAAATGTGGTGAAGCTGAACAGAGACTGCAATATGAAAGCTTCTTAGACAAATGAATACTTCAAGAATCACTGGGACTGGAGGTTCCCGAACATAGTCTTGGGAAACACTAAAGTTAACTGGCTTAGCATAGTCCACAAAGACAGTGTTCTGCATCTTACTTTGGTGCATAGTCATTGGGGTCTTAAAAGCTTGTGAGGAACCATCTAAGGTCCAGCTACTGCTCTCTCCCTGCTCTGAGGAAAGGAAAGTGTTGAAAATCAAGGACACATGGAAACAATCCAGTGAATCCAGTGGATCACAGAACTCTCAGTCTTCATGACCCTGAGACCAGAAGAACTGGATGGTGACTGACTAGCATTCCCAAAGGTTTCAAAGGGATTGTATTAGGAGGTTCTGGATCAAAATAGAAGAAGAATGTGGGACAAAACTCAAAATTCTAACAGCTTAGTGGTTGGATAGAGACTGATAGAACCTGGAGACTAGACCCTTGGTGATCATTTCGATCTGGAAATGAACTTACTCCCATGACTTAATTCTCTGCCAAACAGGAGACAGGTAGACCAATAACACTAGGTAGGTGTCCGCATCAAGAATAGCTAGCCATTTGAGATCAAATGGATATCAATCCAAGGATTAAATTCAGGGGTTAGGAAAGAAGTGGGAATAGCAACAGAGAACACAGGCAGGAAGTAGGATGAGAGATAGTTCATTATGGGAATTGCAATCATTGAAATGAGGCGAAATATGCATGAGTTGTTGACTGGAAAACATCTGCTCGGTAAACCTTCACCCAGTTCACAATGAAAAGGAAAAGAAGGAGAAAAAAAAGGATCAGATACAGGGTTTCACTCTTTTTTATCAATATTTACCCACTTGATGTCTAATGGCAACAAAGGGATGGGAAAGGTAGATACTCAACTACTTCAAAGGTTAGCACTGTCAAGTGTAGCTAATTTCTCCAATCTGGATGACTGTTAAGCTTGATGTATTTTAGAAGTTGTTGTTAGGGGCTGTCAAATTAGTTCAGCCTCCAAGAGACTCTGTTCACCAGAAAGAAGCATTCATTGCCCATTCCTGCACCATCCTGGCAATCAATCATTGCTATCCTTGCACCCATTGTTGCAGGTGTCCATGAAAAAACAAGAATATTGATATATTCAATAACTTTATGACAACTTTCCATCATTTGAGGTCTTAGAACTGCAGAAAAATAACTTAAGACTAAAATGATCCTTCTTGGATGTGTAGAAGGTGAACCACCTTGAGCTGGGCTGCGCTTTATATTTTATTCTTTCAAAAGATCAGGCTGTGCTTAGCTACAAAAATCAATATCTATTCTCCACTTCAAGGCCTCTTAGCTGTTGCTTAATGACTTTGACTGTGGCTTTGCATTTTCCCCTCTTATGGTTTTCTCCTTCACAGTGTTTCTATAGCCTTATCTGAGAACAATCCTTCTAATACCAAGTTCATTACCTGATTCTAGACGTTGCTGACACTTAGTCCAGAAAACTTTTTGTACTAATCGTTAGGCATCAGATTCACGTGAGGCCCAACTGGGTTTACTGTCTCCTAGGGAGTTGTATTGAGGCATTTTTAGGTGCTGCATGAAATCAATTTAATTCTGTTGTAAATGCAAAGCAAATTTTAAAGCTTTGCCTTTATCTCTCAGGGGTGAATATATATGTGGAAAATAAACCTGACAAGCCATGTTTTGAGAAGTCCTTCAAAAGATGGTAGCAGTGATGGTTGTATGTGCTTCACTTGTGTAAAAGCCCCAGATGTTCACTCCAAAGTTTGCCTCTTAGTGATCCCAGAAAGGTATAAGCATACTATTTTTTAAATAAAAGGAACACTGTGTTTTGGGTTGAGTAAAATTCTGCAAGCTGTAAGAGTCTGGGCTATTGATTTTGAGTGACTTTATGGCCGGGAACCTATCAGCTGAAGTCTGACAGCTGTGGACAGCATGTCCTTGCTGCTAGCCCTGCAAAGAATTAAGAAAGGGGCCTCTTTCTATCCATTTGCCAGAAATGTGGGTGAATGGGAGACAATGGACAGTGTAAGATATGAAATAATAATAACAATAGATAGTTGATCAAGGATTCATAAGGGTTGCAAGGTGGAGGAAGGAGGGGAAAAAGAGGAGCTTATACCTAGGGTTCAAGTAGAAAATATTTTAGAAATGATGATGGCAATGTATGTATAATATGCCAGGTACAATTGATATATGGAATGTTGTTAAGAGTCCCCAGTACAATGATAAGAAAGAAAACCAAAAAATAAGTACCAAAGAGAGGCAGGTTGACCCTGCATGAAGGGAGACACTGGAAGAACATCATGAAAGGGATTTGTGCCTGACCAACTGCTCTTACCTCATCATTTCACTGTTTAGCCTACCCTCTATACCCAGGACTTTGCCCCTTCCCTCAATTTGGTGGCCAAACTGGCCAGGGATGGTGCAGGCCAAAGGAGGTTGTGCACTTCGAATGTGTTTTCTTAAGCTATGTGGTTAAATGTCTTTTATAATTTTTTTTTGCTTTTGTAATACAATATGTGTGGTTCAAAGTAACTTTGGGTCCCTTGAGGGTTGTTTTGAGATCAAAAGGCAGCACCTGCAGAAATAAGTTTGTTTCATGCAGATCTTTGGCTGGGCATGCACCAAAATACAGAAAAGCCCCACTGCCCTTGAAGTCTGTCTACATGACTCTGATGGTGCGTGCTACGTCCAATGCTGCTGGATCACGTAACAAAAAAGTAAGGCTTGACACTTATCCTTTAACAACTTATGATCCAAGGATACAGAAACATGCCTGAGAAATCCACTCAGATCAGGAGGCTGTTTGGTTTCTACCGATTTCTGGCTGGGAACAGAAATTTAAGTGGTATGGTGGGGAGTGGTTGTAAGAGCCTCCTTCAGAGAAGCAGAGCACACAGGACGCAAAGTCATCTGGGTATGTTGGCTACAGGGACAGGCAGGGTCTGGACCAGGAGCTCCAAGGAAAGTAGAGAAAAGTCAAAGAGGAGTTTTGAGAATGAGGATGGCAACAAGTGTACAAATGTGCTTTGTATACAATGGAGGTATGGATCAACTGTGATGACATTTGTATGAGCCCCCAATAAAATGATTGGAATAAATAAGTAAATGAAATATATATTGGAGGGGCTGAGCCCCAGTGGCATAGTGGTTGTGTGCCAGACTGTGGCCCACTGGGAAGGAGGTTCAATTCCAGCAGTGGGACTGGGCCTCTTACTCCCACTGCCGGAGAGCAGTGATGCCATATATATATGTGTGTGTGTATATGTATATATATATATATATATATATATGAAAAAAAAGGGGAGTGAGATAGCTCAGCAGACTTGGGGTGGGAGGAGCGCAAAGCAGTCGGGTGGAAAGATCACTAAATCAGAAATCCTAAAGTTTCATCTGCTCCACAGCGGTTTCATCTTTGTTGCCCCAAATATGTAATAAGAAGGTTCAATAGGTTACGTTCTGAGATGCTACAGGGAAGAGAGTCAACGTGAAAAGAGATGGACATGCCAGGAGAAAGGACTGCTAGGATGGATTTGGAGGGCTTTGAAGTGTCAAATAAAGAAGCCGGGGTGCCTGGGAGGTTGGGCTGAGAATTGTTGGGCACAGAATGAAATGGAAAACTCAACCGCAACCCAGGGAGGACTTTTGCGATCCGGAGGGAGTGACAGGTGACTGAATTAAAGGTTGTGAAATAGGTATTGGCTTGAAAATTTTCATCCAAATGACACTGGCAAAGCCATTGAGCTCCATATGTTAATGAAGTCCAGGCACCTCCCTCTCTCCCTCTGAACTCTGCTGCTTCAAATTTTCCAACCTTCTAAGGGGAGAATGGCAATTTATTTTTCTTTCTCTGCTACAATTAGGCTTCCGATCATGGTGAGCCCATGCCCTCGATCGCAACTTAAAACAATCAGAATGTGGAGGGATGGAAAGTCGCCGATGGCAGCGCCGTTGGATGGGGCTGTATGCGGGAGTTCAAGTCGTGGGGCGAAGAGGTCTCTCTTTTTCCAGCAAGACACAAATCTGAATGCAAAGTGTCATTAGAGTCTCATTCCTCTAGAACTGTTTCTTTTTAAAATAACAAAAACACATCGGTGGTAAGTTTCAGTGTTATTTTTAATAAAAGAAAACCCTTCAATTTACATATATTTAAGGCTAAGTAAATGAAAATGCATTATGTTACCACTGTTCTATTGAATAATGAACCCATAGGGTTCAGAAGAACGGCTTGCTTTTCAAGCCTCATATTCCCTCAGCTTTAGTCTGTCACTGGAACAAGGGAAGGGAAGGGGGACCAGAACTGATTGTTAAGTGTTGCACAGGGTGTTTCTTTGTTTGTTTGCTTTTCTGTTTTAATGACCCTGATGATCAATGCTACACTTGGAGCTTTGAGGGGGCCCAAGGGATTGTAACCCAGGTGAGAGATCACCCCCTGGTGTTTCAGCACAGTGCCCATTGCCCAGTTTTGGAGGCTTGATCCTTATTGCCACTAGGGGGTGGATTTCAAATGAGGAGTCTCAATTGATTCATTTGGATTCAGGTCCCTTGCTGAGAATTCTGCATTTTAATTATATATAATGTGTGTGTGTGTGTGTATATACATATATATATATCTCAGAATCCCCTGAAGATCTACAAAAATCACCTGGGGGTTTTATTAATCTGTGAATTTTGTGTTCTCCATCCTTTATCATTAGGGAGATGCAAATCAGAACAATAATGAGATACCATCTCACCCTGGCATTAGTATTAACTTAAAAAGAAACAAATAAACTAGTAAACAACAGATGCTGACCAGGTGTGGAAATCTCAGCTGGCGCCGGGTGCTAGTGGAACTATAAAACAACATAACTCTGGTAGAAAATGGCAGGTCACTTCCTTTAAAAAGCTGGAAATAGAAGTGCCATAAGATGCAGCAATCCCTCTCCTTTTTTTTTGAGGTGTTTTTTTTTTGGAGGGCATCACTGCCCTCTGGTTGTGGGGGTAGGAGACCCAGCCTTTGTTCCGTGAAGCTGGAATTGAATCTCCAACCCAGTGGGCCTCAGTCCTGTGCACAACCATTACACCACCGGGGTTCAGCCCCCTCTCCTTAATATAGGTCTTAACGAAATAAGAATCACCACACAAATAGACATATGTACACCCATACTCATTGCAGAATGATTCATAATACAAAAAGACAGAAACATTCTGAATGCCCATTAAGGGAAGAATGAATAGATAAACTATTGAAGACACACACACTAGAATATTATGTAATTATATCCATGAAGGTGTTGGGTCTTACAGAGGGTAAAGTTAAGAAAGCTTCTGAGCCATAACCAAACACATGGGGGTTCAGGACTATAGTCTTAAGGTGCACCAAGGTCAATTGGCAAAACACAGCCCACAGAGATCATGTTCTATGTTCCTACTTCAACAAGCAGCTACAAGTTCATGAGCAGTAGTCTAAAGCTATTGGCTTCTCCTTGACCAGAGGGATGGTGAGTGATGAAAAATGAAGATATATGGAGATGATTAGTACACCCATGGCCCAAACTTCATGATCCTGGGACCAGAAGAACTAGATGATATCCAGCTATCACTGTTCTCAGACATCTATCTGGAAAAGAGGCTACAAAGTCAAAGTTGGATGAAGGCATTTGTTATAGAATAGAGACCAGTGGGAGAATGATGGAGAAGAAGCCATAGGAAGCAGGTCTCTTTGAGCTTGCAAAGTAAACAGTTTTTTAAGGACTTTTCTCTTAGTCAATAATCAATATGCCTTCTTAGGCAAGGCTTCTGGTTGGACTTTAGGAGCTTGTTCCTGCCCCCCTACTCCCATTTCTTCAGTGGGTGTGTGAATAACTTTGGGCCAAGTTAGAGTCCAACAATTCAAGACCTCATCTGTTGGGCAGGCAAACACTTTTATTCTTAGTTTGAATCTTGGTTTAGTGCTGGCACCTTCGGTGTAGTTCACTCAGCTGTGCTTAGTGTCTTTGCTGTGCACATATCTTAAACTGGTGGAACCTGGTATTTTAGCAGCAGGAAATTTGTGATCTGAATGAACACTGAAGTATAGTTTTCATAGGTCACATCAATTATTTTACAACTTCATGTCCCATTGTCTGTCATGCTCTCCCTCTTAGTGTCTTGTTATACTCTCCTCATGGTATAGTTTCTGCAACCTGTGGATTCTCCACAGATTTCCTGCTTCCTTGGCTAATTTAATTTTTACAGTGACAACCACTACCAATTTCTTTGAAAACGTTCACTTTAGAAAAGCTAAAGAGAGCAGAAGAAAAATGAGGAACAGGACTCAAATTCATGAAATCTTAGTGGTTGCATAAAGGTTAGTGGAACAACTAAGGACGTCTTCCAACATTTAACACTTAGTTACCCTTCCCATAGGACAGTACATCACCTCCATGGCTCACACAACAGACAGGTCTCTAAGGGGAATAAAATTCCTAGAGGGCTAATGAGCCATGGAGATCCAAAAGGCAACCTTGGGTGAAGGACAAATTTCAGAAGGGTTAAGAAAGGCAAGAATGGAAACAGGGGACACAGAGATGAAAGGGGATAAGTGGTGTTTCATTGGCGGATTGTAACCAGCGAGATGGAACAAAATGTGCATGCATTGTTGAACAGAAAACTATTCTGCACTATAAACCTTCAGTCACTCCTAAAAAAATGTTAAAAATATGCGAAAGAAAATGTAGATTCTGATTCAGAATATCTGAGGTGGAAAGGCAAAATCTTATCCAGATATGCAAACAAGAATGTACAGGACTGGAGTTCTGCTCTCTCTATTCTGAAAATCAGGGTTCTTGTGTTGACTTTCCCACTGTAGGCAATGGCCAACCATGAAAACAAAAAAAGGGTCTCTCTCTCTCTCTCTCTCACACACACACACACACACTCAACATGAACACATAAATATGCACGTATATCTCTTCCTCTACATGTTATGAGACAACGATTTTTTTAAAGGCTTCCGGCAATTTAAACAGCCTATTTCTCCTAGGTTCTCAAATTAGAGTTGGGCGTTTTCTTTCCTTTTTAAGTAGGCCAAGGGAGCCTTGGTGGTGTAGTGGGTGATGAGTTGTGTTGCTAACCACAAGGTCTGCACTTCAACCCCAGCAAGCACTCCCATTTCTGACAGAGTCTGCAGGAAGCAGTGGAAATGAAAGTGATGACAAAGAAGTGTCCCTGGTAGGCTTGAAGCTCCCTGGGAGAGGTTCTACTCCTGTGAAGGGTACGGCCTTGGAAACACACAGGAGCAGTGCTCCTCTGTCCAGGTTACTGTGAGGCAGAATGGGCTCCATGCCGGCGACAGTCTTCCACGCAGCATTTGCTGAGAACTTGAGGATTATTGAGAGAACATGGTCTGGCCTATAGTATTCCCAGGAGTAGTATTAGTTGTTGTTATCATCATCATCATCATCATCATCAATTGTATTACCAGTGATCATGTATGATCTTCTGCATGTTTACTTTAAGGAGTGCTTGTGGCTTGTGGGTTAGGTCTTGGACTGCCCACTACAAGGTCTACCACTCAAACCCGCCAGTTGCTACTCAGGAAAAAGAAGGGGCTCTCTGTTCCCCTAAAGATTGAGAGATGAAGAAAGCCTATACAGGGTTGCCATGAATTGGGATCCACATGAGGACAGGGGGTTTAGGGCACATTAGTGTTTGCAAACCAGTTTACTTGTCCAAGGAAAACACCACTCCAGCTTCAAGCCTTCCAGGGAGGCTTCCTTGCCATCACTTTCATTTCCACTGCTTCTTTTAGACTCTGGCAGAAGATGGGAAAGAAACCAGCACAATAGCAGAGACCTCCTGTCTTCCACTACTCCATTCTATGTGTGGTCACATGGGAAACATTGTAGATATATACTAATTCAGGAATCAGTAATACCACCAAACTTCTCACTGCAAATCAGGGCTTTATATGGGAGAGCAGGTTGCATATGGTTTCACAGAGGAGGTGGCTTTTGTTCTTGCCTCTGAAGGACAATGGGCCTTGGACAGTCCAAAGTGGATGAATAGATGGAAAGATGGGTTGAAGGAAGGAAGGATGGATGGATGAATGGATGGATGGATGGGTGGATGGATGAATGGAGCCAGCCAACCACCTTCTGACCAACAAGCCCTGGGAGTAGCCCTGGGAGACTCCTTTGCAGTGAGCAAAGGCAGGGCTGGTCCCCTGGCCTTTCTGTGACATTTACTGCCTCTGTACAAGGACATGCTCTTTTCTGTCAGCTTCTATTTTCTCTAGTTAATCAGGTGACTTGAAAAGAAGGTAGATAAGGGTATTGTTTGCATTGACAACATCCTGATGATACTGTCTGAGGAGATCAGAAGGAAATGTTTCCTTTCTGAACCGATAGAGTCATTAGGGAGAACTCTCATCACCCTAGCGCATCTAGGTTAATTACCACAGAAAACCTGGAAATGGCAGCTGTAATTTTTCTTCAGAAAGCACTGCTATTTTTACCCTTGAAGCAATAAAATAACTATGCAACTGCTTCTAAGGACCCCATTTTACAGTTCAATGGTGTGATAATTTTTATAGAATGGCTATCCATGCTTATATTAGAGGACCCTGTCCTTGTGAATTTGATTAAATTTTGGCTGCAAGTTATACACTGAACTAATGAAATTCATTTCTATTTTTCAATGGCCAATTACCCTCTTGATAACCAATGAATAAGCAAGTTTATCTACTGCAAGGTCTTGCTGGCAAATAGAAAAACGGTAAGTTCAGAGAAGAGGCTACTGTCCATTGAGGCAACAAATGTCGCATAAGCCAATTTCTATGATTTCAGAAAAGCAAATGCAGTGTAATTTACCAAACTGCGTGTGAAAATGTCTTAGTTACCAAAAGCTGCCAAAACAAAAATAGCCAGAAAGGTGACTCTGAAGAATAGTCTTTTATTTTTTCATCCTTCTGGTGGCAGAAGTCCAAGTCTAGTTGTCAGCCATGATGATTCCCCAAATGAGCTTCTCTCACTTAGATTCTGCTGGAGATCCTTGGTGATCTCTGGTGTTCACTTGGGTTTCTCTGGCCACTTTATGTGTAGCTGTATCGATTTGAGTCTTTTAACAACTCCAAAGTTTAGGATGCATCCTACTTTGGTAGAAACTCACCCCCCAAAAAAGCCCCCAAGACCTATTTCTATATAGGATCCACAGGGTTATTATTTCAACTTGTAGTTTGGGGATGCAGAATGAGATTCCTAACAAGTAAATTTGAGTCATTCTCCAAGTTATGGGAAGGATACTGTATGGAGAATTTGGAAGGATGATTTTATTCGGGATCATTCTCTGAAATCTCTGTGAATCCTATGATGGTCAATGAAGTAACTTGCAAAGTACATAGTCAATTTACATCATAGTATCAGAAAAGTGTGCTGTATGCATGTTAAACTATACCCTGAGGATACAGAGCTCTTTACTATTTATTTCTTCTTTCTTCTTGTTTTTAAACTAGATGAAATATGAAACAACTAATTTTAAAATCTGGTTCTTAGAACTGTTTGTCCTGAGCCACCAGACTACCAATGGGGGTGTGTGACATGTGTCCCCAAGTCTGATATTAAGCGTTTCCTCGCTATTCTAGTTAACCAATGCTTGTCCTTCAGCTCCATTATAAGAACTCTCTGGGTAACTGTTAAAAATTGTATATAAAACTCAAAGGGTTTGGGAGAAATTTATACCTTTTTGACCAAAGCCATGATATTTTCAATTGCTTCGTATGCATGTGAAAGTTGAACATCGCATATGGAATTATCTGAGTCATGCTGCTGGCAAAGAATGTGTAAAGTACCAAGGACTATGGAAAGTGATTACAAATCTGTCTTTGAAGAAGTACAACCCCAGATGGCTCTGAGCAGCAAGAATGTTGAGACTTCACCAGTTATGCTTTGTGCATGTTGTCAGGATAGATTGGTCTCTGGAGAAATGCTGCATATTGGGAAAGTAGAGGCTCAGTGAAAAAGAAGAAGTTCTTCAAGAATATGGATTGACACAGTGGCTGAAACAATGAATCCAAACGTAAGAGTAATTGTGAGGATGGCTGAGGACTGGTAGGGTTTCATTCTATTGTACATAGAGTTGCTATGCATGGGGACCATTTGTGAACACCTAACAATAATACATACATAGACATAAACACAAATACATATATATTGGGAATGACGTGAATCGTATAGAGAGAGTTCAAATATATCCATACATTTCCGTGAGGGGCTATCCCCTCAAAATTGGGGGGAAAAGCTCTGCTGGGTGAAGCTTTTATAGAACATATGTTTCCTAACACTGAACAGCTCACTGTGAGGTACTGCACCCAGGGGTGTTGCCTGGGAAGGTTCTGTCTGGTATCAGTGAATTTTTTCATAAAAGCAGTTTTGCTCAAACCTTGTTTTTCGTGAAGGCTGATTTCAAAGACTAGTTTTGTTTCCAGCTCAGGAAAAGTGCTGCAGAAACTCCTATGGTGTTGAACATAGCTTACAAGGACAGCGCTATGAGAAACAACTCAAGTGTGCTAGTGGTTTTCTTGTTCCCCAAAAGGTGAAGTGTTGGTTGATGACAAACCTCATTCTGGATGGCCATAAACATCTTGAACAGAAGAAAATGTCCACAGAATTCTTACACTAGTGCTCAAAAAGCAACTGTGGACTATTGAAGAGATAGGGATGTTATCTGGACTATCTTGGAATTCAGTTCAGCAAATTTTAATGGAAGATTTGGGGATGAGAAGCGTCCCTGTGAGATTTGTGCCCCAGGTTCTGACTAACCAGCAAAAAGAGCATTGAATGGAAACATACCACGCTTTGAAAAAACAACTCTGAAGTGACCAGACTTTTTCCCCTGAGGTCATTACCAGTGAGGAGACATGGTGCTATTCTTATGGCCCTGAAAGAAAACATCCATCAAGCAAGTGGAATATACCATTGTCACCTTGCCCCCAAAAGTTCACCAAGTGAAATAAAAAATGAAGGCAATTCTCATTTGCTTTTTTGAAGTGAGGGGGAGAGTGCTTTTGGAGTTCATTTCACCAGATCAGACTGTTAAGCAGGCTTTCTCTTTAGAGGTTCTGAAAAGATTGTGTAACATTGTATGGCAAAAAATACCTGATTTGTTGCAGATGGAGGACCGGTTTTGCTGCAGAACGATGCCCCTGCTCACACAGCCATCCTAAGGTACCAGCATGTCTCTTGCCCTGTGTGCCTTACTCACCTGACCTCGCTGTGTGCTGCTTCTACTTATATCTGCAAATGAAGAGGTACTTGAAAGGACAGTGATTTGACAATATAGAAAAGGTGAAGTAAATAAAATGGGGGAGGTGCTGTCAGCCATCCAAACAGATGAGTTTGAAAAATGTTTCAAAAGTTACAATCACAGAATAGAAAAACGTATTAAGTGCAATGGAGAGTACTTGCAGGGTGATAATTTTATTTTGTAAAAAATTAAAGCCCATCAATGGGTGAAGCAATATCCCCTTACAGAGGGGTTGCATGGAGGAAATGAGCCAATTAAAGTAGTGTAGTAACAATGAAATATACAACTTTCCTCTAGTTCTCAAATGCTTCCTCCCACCCACTATCATGCTCCCAATTCTACCAGACAAATCCAGCTAGAGTAGGGGATGTACACATGGAGTCAGAAACATGGGGTATTTAGGATAGATAATCCCTCAGGACTAGTGGTGGAAGAGGTGATACTGGGAGGGTGGAGGGATGGTAGAATAGAAAGGGGAACCAATTTCAGGGATCTACATATAATCTCCTCTCTGGGGATCGGACAACAGGGAAGGGAGTGAAGGGACACATTGGACAGTGTACGATATGAAAAAGCAATAACAATTTTTAAGTTATTAAAGGTTAATGGGGGGATGAGGGCAGGGAGGGGAACTATGGGGACCTGGTACTGGGCTCCAAAGTGGAGGGAGGATGTTTTGAGAGTGATAATGGCAACAAGTGTGCAAATGTGGACTACATACAACTGATGTATGTATGGATCATGGGGGGAAGTGTATGAGTCCCCAATAAAATGATTCATAAAAAGGGGGGGGGGAGAGGAGCTTATACCAAGGGCTCAAGTAGAAAATATCTGGAAATGAATATGGCAACATGTGTCTAGATATGCTGGATACAAATGATGTATTGAATATTATAAGAGCTGTAAGAGCCCCTGATAAAATTATTTTTTAAAAAATCTAAAAAAATTTAAATACATAGCTGTGGAATGGGAAAAATCTGTCTTTTGGGGGAGTACCCCCTTGTATATAAATCTATATGCATACACATATACATATGTGTGTGTTTGTCTTCTTCCTGGTTTGTCTTTTTGTTTCCTTCTTCCTTTATTTAGGTACTAGCAGGTTCAATGGTGAGTGAATACATTCTCAAGGGGATAGAAAGAATATGGAATCTCTTAGGGTAGCAGAAGCAAAAGTTTGGAGAAAGTACTGATTTCAGGAATCTGAGCAGGAATACTAAGATTGTAGATAAAGGAAGTATGGATTAAATGGGGGTTAGGATTCACAGAGAGACCTAGATCAATGTCTCAGATGAGTAAAGGAATCATGACTGTGGCATCTGGGTTTGGTTTAAAATATCAATTTTTCACTATGTGATGTCCAGGTGACTTGGACTCATGGCGGTCCCACCTCTACCAGGGTAACAGAAGGGACTATGGTTGTTCAGGATGGATTTGCTTTTAGAAGTATGTAATCAAGCCTTTCCTCTAAGGTTCCTTGGGCTAGGCTTGAACCTCTAGCCTCTCAGTTCTTCGCCATGTATGTTAACCATTTGCATCACCAAGGAATTCCCTTTCTGACTCCCTATATCTCTATCATACTATGCCATTAAAATTAGTTAACTAATTAATTTTGATCATTTACATAGCGCCTGTCTCTCACATGGATTGGGAACTCTGAGAGTGGGGGGCATGTCTGCTTTTTCTCACCACAGTATCCCTAGGGGTGCACATTGCCAGGTATATACTCTTGTCCATGGAATGAATGCCTCAGTGGTTCCGTGTGGGCCAATAGAAATGTTTCTCTAAAACTTCAACTATGGGCCATCAGACTAGTCCTTAAATGTCCCTTAAATAAGCCCAACTCTGCATGTTTTACATTTGGGAGCAGTTGAATTTTCAGGATCATTTTGTTTTTCCCTTAAAGTTGACCATTTTGTTATTGGATTGTGGCCCCATGTTCCAAATGGTGAGCAAAAATATTCTGTTCAATTCATTCTTTGGGTTACATAAGTGTAACATTCAAAGATGGGCTGAGGTAGGTTATTGAGCAAATTTCCCCTCTCAACTTCCCTTGGGGTGGGGGGGGGGAATTGTACCTGTCGGAAACATGATAGAACTGTCAAAAGTACATGAAATAGCTATGCAAATTGTGAAACAAAAGTCACAGTTCCTTTTGTTCTGTGACAGGGTAAAAACTTCAAATTTTTCATCAAAGAAGAAATAAAATCTTAACAGTTACACACATCTAAATAATCAGGGGCTCATCACCACTGCAACTTAATGAAAGAGGGTTTGGGGGTAGGAGATGGAAAAGTAAAGCCATTGGTCTAAGAAGTTATCATGAATCCAGTTTTTTCTAGCTTCTTGGTCTACTGACCTGATTGGTCTTCTTGCGAGATGGCTGTTCCATCTCAGGGAGAGAAGACAAAAGAAAATGTGTTAGTCTGAATTGACTAGAGAAACAAATTCAGAGACATTTATATGTAAGAAAGAACTTAATATCAAAGAGCAACTGCACATTAAGAAAAGATCCCAGCCCAGTCCAGGTCAAGTCCATAAGTCTGATATTACCCCATATGTCAATGTTAGTCCATAATTCCCTTTTAGACTCACACAGCTATGCAGTAAAGCTGAATGCAAGAAGATAACAGGCCAGTGGGAAAGTCTTGTGGATCCAGTGACAGTGGGAGCATCTCAGCACTAGTGTGGGTCTCTAGGTAGTTCGGTTGTATCCAGGTAGTTCCATTTGGCTTGTCAGCAGGTAGGCAACACAGAGAGTGTCTCTTGCCTCCAGGGAGGAAGCAGAATCTTCAGGGGAAGGCCATGTCCACACAGAGGCTCACTGGCTATGGCTTGATTGACAGGCTAGACATCACCTCTTCACAAGTTGACAGCAAATGATGTAAATGGCACAGAGGAGAGCTCCTGGAGAGCTCTAAAGTAACTTCCCAGTACTTGGAGCATCACAGGCTGTAGTATCTTAATTTAATTCAAACATTTACTTCTCACTGATAGGACAAAAGCCCTACTTTAGCTGAGCTTGTTTCTTCTTCTGTGTGTTTTTAGGAGGCTATCATTTTCTCATCTCTCTGTCTTCTTCACATGTCCCATTAACCTGGATTGAGTCACATGGCAACATTTCACTGAAAGAATGTCAGCATGTCTTCTCTGAATCAAATCAGAATTCTAGACATCTGAGTGCCTGTGATGGCCCTTCAGAGTTCTGTTACCAGTGTCCTCATGCCTAACTAAACATTTCAGCCACTTCTTTGTGTTTTGGAATGAACATTAAAGATCAAGAGAAGACTGTTGAATATTTTCCTGGGAAAGCATAACAAAATTGTGCTTGGTGCAAATTACCTATCTGATAACGGTCTTTCTGCTTCCTGTTATAAATAATGTACTAGAGGAGATGGAAATTTATCACTAAGGTGATAAGAATGAATTCTATCAGACAAATCCAGCTAGAACAGGGGTTGTACACTGAAGTTGGAAACATGGGGAATATAGGATAGATGTGCTTTCAGGACTAGTGGTGGGAGTGGTGATACCAGGAGGGTGGAGGGATGGTGGAATAGAAAGGGGGAACCAATTTCAGAGATCTACAAATAACCTCCTCTCTGGGGCACAGACAACAGGGAAGGGAGTGAAGGGACACATTAGACAGTGTACAACATGAAAAAGTAATAACAATTTGTAAATTATTAAGGGTTCATTGGGGAATGGGGGATAGAAGGGAAATATGGGGAGCTGATACTGTGGTCTTAAGTGGAGGGGGGATGTTTTGAGAGTGATGATGGCAACAAGTGTGTAAATGCAGCCTGCATACAATTGATGTATATATGGATCGTGATGGGAGTTGTATGAGCCCCCAACAAAATAATTCATTAAAAAGGGAGGAGGGGGAAAGAGAAACTTATACTAAGGACTCAAGTGGAAAATATTTGGAAATGAATATGGCAACATGTATACAAATATGCTTGATACAAATGATGTATTGAATGTTATAAGAGCTGTAAGAACCACCAACAAAATCATTGAAAAAAAAAATAAAGAAGAAGGAATGCAACTCTTGCTTGTGTCTGCTTTCAGGGAAAACCTACCCTTGAGGGGCACCAGGGAAACACACCTGTCTCTGTACATAAAGGTAGTCCTTTATGTACTGTAAAGAGCACAGGAAGGAGGAGTCTGCCTGTTGTCCCCTTTCCTGGGTTCAAATGAGACATCGTCTATGAGATTTGAAGGCAAGTTTATTTTTTCTATTTCTTTTAATACTTTTATTGGAGACTCATGTCTTATCACAATCCACAGATTCCTCCAGTGTGTCAAGCATATTTACACATATGCCACCATCAACTTTGTCAAAGCATTCTCTTCCCACTTGAGCCCCTGATATCAGTTCCCCATTTCTTCCCCCTCCCTCCCCTGTCCACACTCCCTCACAAGCCCTTGATAAGTTATAGACTATTTTTTCGATATCGTACATCATTCTCCATTGCCCCTCACCCATTTTTCCATTATTTGTTCCCCTGAGAGGGGGTTCTAGTTTAACCCTTGTGATCAGTTCCCCCTTTCTACCCCCCTCCCCTAATCCTTCTGGTATCTCCACTCTCACTGTTGGCCCTGAGTGGTTTATCTATCCTGGGCTCCCTCTGTTGCAGACTCCTATCTGTAGCAGTGTGCTACAGCGCTGGTATAATGCAATTTGGAAGATAGAATTGAGATCATGATAGTGGGGGGAAGGAAGCACCAAAGAGCTAAAGGAAAGTTGTGTGTTTCATCGGTGCTATACTGCACCCTGACTGGTTCACCTCTTCCCTGTGACCTCTCTGTGAGAGGATGTCCAATTGTCTGCAGATGGGCACTGAGTCTCCACTCCATACCCCCCCACCCCAATTTGCCTTGAGTATGGTTTTATACCAGGTCTCCAATGCCTGATACCTAATCCCACTGACATATCATGATCATACAGGCTTGTGTGCTTCTTCCATGTTGGCTTTGTTACTTCTCAGCTAGATGGCTGCTTGTTTATCTTCAAGCCTTTAAGACCACAGATTCTATATCTTTTGAAAGTCAGACACTGTCAGCTTTCTTCACCACATTTGCTTATGCACTCATTTTTCTTCAGCAATAATGTCAGGAATGTGAACATCACAGCATGCCGCATTATTAGAACAAAGTGTTCCTGTGTTAAGGGAGTACTTGAGTAGAGGCCCAAGTGTCCATCTGCAACCTTAATTCTTAACATATAGATATGGGTGCATAGTTCTATTCCCCTCTCATTTTACACACACACACACACACACACACGCACAAACACGACTGTATTTAGGTCTCTATAAATGTCCATTGTGGAGGCAAATTTCAAGATGAGTTAAGTCAGAGGTTCTTATGACCCCTTTGGGGGTTGAACTACCCTTTCACAGAGGCTGCCTGGTTCATAGCTGTAACAAAATTATAGTTATAAAGTAGCAATGAAAATAATTTGGGTTTAGGGGTATCATGACAGCATGAGGAACTGGTCCCGGTATTAGGAAAGTTGACAACCACTGCATCATTTGATCTACTTTGGGATGCACGCTATGACTTTTGCATTTGGATAGCCTTTCACATTCAGCACAGTTTCAAGCCTTGAAGTTTGACTTCCTTCTGCAGTGAGGTACCGATCAGCAGGGTTCTGTATCCTGGTTTGCACCAGTGCATTCAGCAATCGACTTCTCTCTCTGGAAGCCAACATCGCCCCATCAGAGAAGGAGAGGATCTCTGGGGATAATCAGCACTCAGAGGCTGCACTACCTCCCCTGTCTCCATTTCAGTCATTCTTCTTCCCTTATGATACTTAAATCTGATTCAAGCGTATATCTATTCTTTAAGGTAGTGGTTGCAGGCAGACACGAGGCACCTCATTCCCTCATGCCCTTTCACTTTTATGTTCAGAAGGCTTGTACTTTTGAAGCTATCTGGATCCCACAATCAGGAGCGGGGCTGCCACTTCCATTTGATCTGTTAGCTGTGGGTAACCTGATCCCAGTTTCTCAGGCTCCATAGGAAAGCAAGAAATGAGAGAGGGAGAAAACAGGAGCAGGGACACAGAGGATATGCCTGAGAAAGAGCGATGCAGACAGAGTCTCAAGGGTGCTTTGGTTTGCTCCTTCTTTTCCTCTCACTAAGGAAGGAAGAAGGAGAAGGTGGATGGGGCGCTGTTACCTAGGCAACAAACCACCCTCTCAAATACCACAGACTTTTCTCTGTTGGGGCAGTTTTCCAAGCAAGGGAAGAGAGGCTTCCCTTCATGCCTGCCCCAGTTGCCCACGCCCAGCATGCCACCTGCTCCTGGTTCTGCGGAGAACACAGGGCAACAGCCATCCTCCCCAGCGCTTCCATTTTCCACCATGGCTGCAAGCCCAGTGCACACGAAACAGAAGCTATTGCTTCAATGGAAGGAAAACAGAAGGCCCCTCTCCTCACTCTGTCTAGTCTCTCACCTGCCTAGCAACTTATTCCACAAAACAAAACAAAAAGACAGCCAAACAGGCCTGCAGGGACGTGCTTCCTGCCTGTGGATTAATTGCTATACAGTGTTTTGGACAAGGGTAAAGTTTTTCAAGAGGCAACATGGCTTTGTGAGATAGAATTCCGGGCACTTGGGGGCTGCAGATGCTAAAATTGTCCTATTTAGCCTTTCAGCTCACTGTGTGATCCTTCAGAAAACATGCCGTACCCCCGTGGAACCTCGATGTTCCCATTTGTGTTTCTGGGTGTCAATAGAAGGTCATCAGCCAAACATGATGTGCAGGCTTGTGCAAATCTGTGTACCTGCATAAATATCGGATAATTATAAGAGTAACGTTCCTTACACAATGTCACTTTTCTTATGTTCTTTTCAAAAGTGGGGAGAATGTTTGAGAAGCCATTCTCTAAGAAGGTGAACAGAGTTTACATGTGGACAGACAGGCATTTCCAGGTGAATATGCATCATCAAGTTAAGGTGTAACTTTCCAGGCGACAAGCACATGTGCTGGTGCTGTGAGTATTCTTTCCATCGAGAATTTCCATGCTGTGTGGCATACCCAAATGTGGCCTTTTGAGTTTCAGAGGATCCTGGAAAGCTTTTCCAAAACTGGATTCCTAACCTTTGTCTCGGGCTGACTAAATCAAAACCGTTGGGTTAGTGGCCAGGAGCAGGCATTTTAACAAACTCTCTTATGATACTGATGTATAAGAGGACTTGTAAATATTGTTGAAAAATAGAATGACATGGAAGGTAATGGTAAGGTAAGGTAATGGAATTTTTCCATGAACTTTTGGAAATCCTTTGCTATACTTGTCTTGAAAAAAGTATTTCTAGCTTATATTAAAAAAAATGGTGCTTATAGAGTGGGATTAGAGTGTACTGTAGTCCTCTGAAAAGCTCCTCAACTAGATAGGGATTTGCATTCAAGTCAACTGTGGATAGTTATATATTTTTCAGAGCAGTGAAGCCTAGACTCCTCCCCAAACTTGTCCTATTGCTGAGGTCTGATATAGGGTCTAGGCATTTGCACTGTTAATCCATGATCCCCGGTATCTCCAATTCCCTTTGAGAAACCTACACTAGAATAAGCTCCACAGATAAAACTTTGAGTAGGCATCTTCTGATACAAATGATAAGAAATAAAAACTTCAGAGATTACAGCAACATGTCAAAGGGCATGTAATTACCCACAGGGTCTGGCCTAGAGCCCAGGCCTCCTAAGTGCCATGCCTGTGATCTTCCCAACACAGCAGGAACCGTTCTGCTTCTCTCTCTCTCTCTCTCTCTCTCTCTCTCTCTCTCTCTCTCTCCCTCTCTCCCTCTCTCTCTCTCTGCCTGTGCCAGCATGATTTCCAAGATAGTAGTCTCCCTCCTTAAAGTAGATGTGAGATGGAAAGCCCTGAATTGTGTGCCAAAGGCTGAAGATTTTATAGTTGATTTTGAACAAACAGTAGAGCTAGCTCTAGCTTGGGTTGAACCCACTCCTACTTCTTGGTTTCATCAACAGAGCTGGAAGTATGCCAGGTGCTCCTGTGGGGATTGGATATCCATAGATTAACAGGTTCAAAGCCCTGCCCTTCCTGGACAGGAAAGAAACCTTGACACACAGCTCAGTGGCCAGGGAGAAGAGAATATTTTTACAGTTTGGCAAACTCAACTTGTAAAAGTACTCACCAACTTTTTAAAAGGCATTTTTCTTTTTAAACTACTTCATGTTGACAGAAACGTTACCAAGAGCCCTTATATACCTCATGCCCAGGTGTTTCTATTGCTAAGATATTGCATTAGTATGATAAATTGGGTGTAACTTAATGAATCAATATACGTATTCCACTTTTAACTAAAATATATAATTGATATACACACTCCTATTTTTTTTACTAATGGAGTCTTTGGGCGGTAGTGGGTCCCCCCTGGGCTGTGATCCACACGTTTGACTGTTGAAAGCGATCAGCAACTCTGTGGGAGAAAGATGGGGCTTTCTACTCCCTTAAACAGGTCAAGTCTTATTGGACAGTGTACGATATGACACAATAATAATAATTTATGAATTATCAAGAGTTCGTGAGGGAGGGGGAAGCAGGGAGGAGAAAAATGAGGAGCGAATGCCAAAGGCTTAATTAAGTAGAAAGAAAATGTTTTGAGAATGATGATGGCAACAAATGTACGAATATTCTTTGCATACGATGGGTGTATGTATGGCTTGTGATAAGAGGTGTATGCGCCCCCAATAAAATGATTTAAAAGACAGGCAAACAATGACAGCACGAGAAACCCTTGGGGGCGCTGTGAATCAGCGTTGACTTGATGGCAGTAAGAATGTTCTTTACTAATTGTGCACTTACAGTTTCAAGATTCATGTTGCTATTTCACTTTGGCATTTTATTAAGTACTACATGTCATATACTAGCCTAAATGCTTCACCTGCATGTTATATAGATATAAGTGATCTAGATATAGACATGGACATAAATGTGGCCAGGAACAGAGACAGAATTTGAGTTGGATTCTATAAAGTTATATATTCCCTTAAGAATTCAGACTAAAAGACTCTAAATGACGAGCTCAAAAAATAAACATCTGATATTCTTCTGGGCTGAATAGAAAGTCAAATCTCTCTGAGTCCTGGGTCCACAGTCTCTGTTTGTGCTTCTATCTAGAGATGTGCAGCGATGATGACAGGCAGGGGTGGTGGTGGTACTCACAAAATGACTTTCATTAAAAGCAGCTGAAAGAAAAAATGTTGAGTGGTGTGATGATTCCAAATCCAACTCACTACCATTGAGTTAATTTTGACTCGCAGGGAGTCTATAGAAAAGAGTAGGACTGCAGTTTTCTGAGAATTCAAATCTTTACTGGAGTAGACAGCCTCATCTTCTCCCACAGAACCTCTGGCAGATTCAAACTGCTGACCTTCACAACCGTTTGGTGACTGAAGATGGAGTGCAACTTCCATGTGGACTTAGCTGACTAATGGTTGCTTGTTTGCAGTAAAGCATTTGAGACCCCATTTGCTATTTTATCTGATAACTGGGCACCATCTAATTTCTTTGCCACATTTTGTCATCCCACCTATATCTCCTGTGTTCCCTTCCTGAGGGTGAGTATGGATCAGGGTCATGATGTAAGAGCTAACTGTTCTTAAGTTGGAGCTCGGATTTAATGTGAGCCCCAAACCCATTCCAAAATCTTTGGGGGAGTTTTGTTTGCTTTCTATTTGCCATTAGCTCCCGTTCAAAACCTTCTTGTTAATTTATGGTAGTCTTTATCAATCATTGCCTTGGGGATCATGATTTTCTGTTAATATCAGGCATCAAAGAGCCAAAAATCATATCATTGTGAAGGACAAGGAATGCAGACTGGGAACCCAAAGACCATCTGTAGGCAACTGGACATACCCTTATAGAAGGGTTGTGGGGAGGAGACGAGCCAGTCAGGGTGCAGTGTAGCAACAATGAAACATACAACTTTCTTCTAGATCTGAAATGTTTCCTCTCCCCTCACCCCAATATCATGATCTCAATTCTACCTTGCAAATCCAGATAGACCAGAGCATGCACACTGATACAGAGAGTAACTGGAAGCAGAGAGAATGCAAAACAGATGATTCCTTCAGGACCAATGTTGAGAATGGCAATACCAGGAGGTTGGAGGGAAGGTGGGTTAGAATGAGGGAGCTGATTATAAGGATCTACATATAACCTCCTCCCTGGGGGATAGACAACAGAAAAGTGGGTGAAGGGAGATACTGGAGAGTGTAAGATATGACAAAATGATAACTTATAAAGTATCAAGGGTACATGAGAGAGAAGGGCATGGGGACGAAGTAGAAAAATGAGGAGCTGATACCAAGGGCTCAAGTAGAAAAGCAAATATTTTGAGAATGATGATGACAACAAATGTACAAATGTGGTTGACATACAATAGATGTATGTATGAATTTTGATGAGTTGGATAAGCCCCCAATAAAATGATTAAAACAAAGAAACAAATATTATCTTTGATTAGACCATTACTAAATTTTTAAAGCCCTATTGAGAGTGAGAGATTGGGCCAATATAGGCTCTCCACACACAGTACTTGAAATATTCGCTTGTACAGCATCAATCTCCAATTGTGGTTATCAGGGAAATTTATAATAATAATCACTGAGAATGTCTGTCACAGGTTTGCTGGAATAATACATAATAGTGTAGCATCAAGTAGGGGTACTATAACTTTTTAAATAGGGAGCCAATTCACTGAACCTCAGACTGTTGGAGGGCCAGACTATAGTTAAGAACAAAAACAAAGAAAAACTCTGAACAAATTCATTGTGGACCTGGGATGAGTTGGCTATTACGCAGGACAGGCAGTGGTGGCAAAAACACCCAGTGGTTGGATAAATGTCCTCAGCGGACTACATGTGGCCTGCGGGCTGTAGTTTGAGGACCCCCTGATTAGGGCATGGATATAGCAAGACCATGTTCAGCAATCTTGGCACTGCTTCCTTAGACACAACACTTCCTGCTACATTAAATATTTTGCCCATAGACACTTTCAATTCTGAAATTCAAAGCTTGGATTTTTCTTAATTATTTCAACTTGACATATACTGAGGGTGTTTCTTTTGGGCCTTGGCTCATTTCATCATTGTGTTCTATGTCATGGTTGCCTTCTCAAGCTTCCCTTTGAAATTTTCTGCTCAGCTCTTTTATTTCACCAGTTCTGCCATTTATTTTTGCTGCTCTACTTTCACAAACAACTTTTAGAGTCTCTTCTCACATGCAATTTGGTTTTTCCTCTCTCCCTCCTTCCCTCACCACCCCCCTCTCTTATTCTTTCTTATCTTTTTAATGACCTTTATCTTTCTCCATGTATGATGCCTTAGTGTTCCACAGTTTGTCAGATCTTCTCATTTGTATTCAAAGCACCATATATACTCTTGAGAGGTTCTCTAAATTCAGGTGTGATATACTCAAGGTTGTATTTTGACTCTTGTAGACGTGTTTTAATTTTCTCCTACTTCAAACTGAATTTGCATGTGAGCAATTAATGTTCCAAAATTAGCCCCCCTGGGCTTGTGTTAGCTGATAATACCGAGTATCATGACTTCTCACAGATGCAGTCAATTTGATTCCTGTGTATTTCATCCGGCAAGACCCATGCATGCATGCATGCAGACACCATTTGTGTCATTAAAAAACAGCATTTGCAATTAAGAAGTCATTGGTTTTACAAAATTCTACCATGTAATTTTCAGGTTTGTTACTATCACCCAGGCTATATTTTTAGAATACTTATCCTTCCTCTTTGTTTACAACTTTCTCAGTCAATCGCCAGTAGTGATCAATGTATCTGATTGCATGTCTGACCAGTTTTAGACTGAAGAAGTTTGCAGAATTCTTTAGTTTCATGTATCACTAGCTTTAATGGATGATATGTAAATTTCATTAGTAGTTGTAGTAACTGAAATCCCGTGTAGACATAGAGATATTGTTCTATCACAGGCTACATTCCACTTCAAAATTGATCTTGAAAGCTTCTTTTTGAAGATGAGCATGATGGCATGCCTGGCGGATTTGTTCTTCTGGTGTAGTGAACTATGGGTTTTTTTTAATTCCAAAGACCTGTCCATTGCGACTTTATGTTTTGCCTTTCATTTTTTTTGCTTTTTTTTTTTTGCATTTCATTTTTGATGACTTCCACTATTCTTAGATTCATACTTCGTGCACTCCATGTTCTGATTATTAATATACATCTGCTTCTTCTCCATTTGAGATATGCCCCATCAGCAAATGAAAGTCCCGAACTATTTACTCCATGTACATTATTAAGATCAATGCTTGTGTGAAGAGGCAGTTCTTCCCTGGTCTTATTTTGAGTGTATTTCAATCTGGACTCTCATTATCAGACATTGACCTGCTGCTACTTATAAGGTTTTCAGTGGCTAGTGGCTAATTCCTCAGAAGTGAATCATCAATTCCTTCTTTGTGGTCTGTTTTTATTCTGGAAGCACCAAAATGGAATAGCTTCCAGCATCACAACAATAGACAATCCATCACTGCCAATTGCCATAAAATCAACTGTAATATATGGTGACCATGGCTGTGTGAGCAAAAATCTCCATAGGGTTTCAATGCCTTGCATTTTGAATCTAGATCACCAGGTCCTTATTTATTTCCAAGATACATCTGGGAGGATGTAGACCATCCATATTTAGGCTAGTAGTTGAGTGCCCCAGTCATTTGCACAACCCAGGGCTCCATTTTCATGTGATGAAATTAAAATGGATAGGAGATCGTGTGTACATTTCCTAAATATAATTGACCAGATTGTTATTACCTTTTTCTTCATATAGCCTTGGCCTTTCATCATAAATAGAGTCAAAATCCAATTTTGGGGCGTGGGGGGTGGTTCTCTACATATATTAGAAGTTCAACCTCAAATTATAGACACCCAACTGAAAGAAATTTAAGCAAAAAAAAAAAAAAAAAACAACCCAGAGAACATGGGGCCAAGAGTAAAATTTTATCTCCCTGTACTACTGGATGCTGTTTCTGAAATGCTGTCACCAGGTTCTTCTTAGCAGGCCTTATTCTTGATTGTTATCTCCAGTCAAAGAAGAGATGACAATGGAACCTCAAGCCAGAATAACAATAGTTGATCGTCCAAAAGGAAGAGATGTTTTCCTGCTCTTAGCATTTACCCATCTCCTTTGAAGGAGTCACTGCCCTTGACAATCATGTGTTGGCCACATAGAATGAGGGATAGTGAGGAAGTATTCCCCAAAGGAAGCTTTAATAGATCAGTGTGTCTTTATATACCTTTATGTACTATTTACAAAAAGCATGTTTCCTAGGCTTTCATGAATAATAATGGAAGCCTTTATGCAGTTCCAACCAGCTATTCAAAGTAATTCTGGGCTTAAAAATGGTGGCCTCTCCTGTTCGGGGCCTGGGTCTCACCTTCGTGACTCCAGTTTCCATTCCTATTACATAGGTGTAGAAAACAGAGCTGCCTTATCTGTTTGGAGCCATGAGTTTCCTGGAACTCTGCCATATTCCATATTGCAAAGGTGATAGGATTCACCTACTGTCCTGAGCTATTGCGTATGTCCTTTGATCTTGAACAGTGCTTCTCAACTTTCCTCAAGCTTTCATAAGTTCCTCATGTGGTGGTGACCCCAAACATAAAATAACTTTTGTTGCTACTTCATAACTGTAATTTTGCGACTATTATGAATAGGGCGACCTCTGCGGAAAGGTCTTTTGACCTCTAAGGATCTCGACCCACAGGTTGAGAACTGCTGTGGAAACATCCAAGAAGGTCATTCCAAAGGGATCGTCACTGGGAGGACAAGGACCAAAACTATCTGTTTACTCACGAGTTCGTGAGGTGGGGGAATAAAATGAGGCGCTGATACTAAGGGCTCAATTAGAAAGAAAATGTTTTGAGAATCATGATAGCAACAAATATGCAAATGTGCTTGACACAATGGATGTATATATGGATAACGGAGCTGTACAAGCCCCCAATAAAATGATTTAAAAAACAAAGCAAAATAAAATACAACTATCTGTTTGCTTCAGTCCTCTCTGCATTAGGATAAGTTTTCTCTGAGGAGACTTCAGAGAACTTTCTCCCAGATCCCTAAAGCATCTCCATGTTAATATGAAACAGATTCATGGACAGGTTTCAGCTTAGGCTAGGATCCCCTTGCTTTCTCCCTGAAGCCTTCCCCATGCTCATTCCACATTCATTATGGTAGCAGAGTGAATGCTTCCCTGCCCAAAAAGATGTGCCATGGAATAATTCATAAAAATAAAATTTTAATTCTATTTGGAATCCTGGCCAATTAAACGCTAATGATGTCTTTTCTCAAAGTGGATTTTACTGTAAGTGGACTCAAGTATGCCCCAAAGCATTAACTTCTTCTAGTGTCATCTCCATTTTTGTGTCATTAAAAGTGGATCATAATAGACATCTTTGGCCACATTTTTTGTTGGATTTCAAGGGCAGAGGCTTTTTCCACAATGAAGATGGGTTAAGAGGACTAATCTGCTGTGCAATCTTGTCAGAAACCTGATACTACACTGTAGTTGCTGACTGAAATCTAATCCCATTTAACTTTTCCTGAAATCTGGTCTCTTACATCTGGTTTCTTCTGGCACTTTTGTACCACCTGCCTCAACAGATAGGATCCCATCATTGATTTACAAATCATTGGCATGACCTCGAAAGAGTTTTTGTTGTTAACTAGTGAAGGTTATCATACGTTGGGGGCGAAAGAAACATAAAGTCAGGAATTTTTTTCCCCTCACGTGTTCAACAGGTGGAGCTCTCCGCTGCAGGATGAGCTACACTGTGGAAATTTGGCAGATTAGGTGCTGATGCAAGCAAGATGCAAGAGGTACTGCATTTTCACTTGATGCTATTCATCTAACTCACAACGCTCACCTGAAAATGTGTTGCAATCAAAGTCTGATTAAGTTATCTGAGTTTCCTGCTTGCCTACCCTCAATATGCTCTATTAAAAACAAGGCTTTATAAAATTTCCTTTAATAAGATGGAGCTTCCTGAGATAATTTTAAAAGCAGAATTTCTGTTTACTTAGATCCTTTCTGGTGGCAAAGTCCTAATAACATCGAAGTCAAGCCAGTTTATGGTTTCACAGCTGGAGCTCTGAGTTAAATGACAACTCAAATATATCAATCTTTCTTCCTGGGACTTTTTCCACTTTGAGAAAGTTATCACAGGAATACTCTGATGGGGAATGTACTAACATGAAATGGAATGCCTTCATATGCTGCAACTTTCTCATAAGTAATTTCATTTAATCTTTATCACAAGTTTATGAAAACAAAAGTTTCTACACCAACCTAGTGTGTTCCTCCACATGCCCATCCCATGTCTGGTAGAAGATAACTATGATCCACAGGGGTTTCCATGACTGTCTTTTCTCTTCTGAGATACCTCGGAATGGACTTGAAATACAAACCATACAGTTAGCCCCTGAGCTCCTGAAGAATTAGTAGGGGAAAGGTATCAGTCTGAAGACTCTTAACTGATGAAAGTAGCAGTATAATAAGTATATGTGTGTCCTTTAGTTATATTTAAATTTGTGTCTGCTTTTATAGACTTTCTAAGTTAGTTTTTGGAGAAAGAATAGGCTCCCATAAAGATTCATTGTCTGGGGGGCTGAGCCCCGGTGGCGTTGTGGTTGTGCGCGGGACTGCGGCCCACTGGGTTGGAGGTTCAAATCCAGCAGCAGCTCTCCAGGAGTAAGGCTGAACCTCCTACTCCCACCAGAAGACAATGATGTCCCCCCCCAAAAAACAAAAGAAATGTGGAAAAAAAGAAAAGATTGATTGTCTGGGAAACCAACAGGGTCACTGTGAGGTAAACTTGACTGAATGGTGGTGAGTTTATTTTTGTCAGTCAGATACATAGTCAGGACTAATAACTCCTTGGAAAGTTGACACATAATTGCCATTGGACCTGTTGATTGTTTTGTGGATTGACTACATTGTATTTTATATGTGAAATATGATATACTATACCTGGACAAGAATTAGAAATCTAGATACTCTCTAAAAACTGTCAGGTTTTCTATACAATTTTTAGTTCATCAGGAAGCACCTGAGGACATTTTATTGACCTCCACTAAATTACTTGGTATAGAGAGTGGCAAAGTTTAACAGACTTTCTGGGACAAATCTGTAGGGTTTTTTTTTTTTGCATTTTAATTTTTAAATTAAAAATCACTTTATTGGGGGCTCATACATAGTTTTCCACAATACATAAATATATATACTGTTCTAAGCACCTTCACATGTCTCCTGCTGTTATCATTCTCCTAATATCCACTTCTCCACTTGAGCCCTTGATATCAACTTCCCATTCTTCCCCCTCTGTCCCTGCTCCCCCCTCCCCCACCAACCCTCAATACTTTATAAATTATTATTGTTCTGTCATATCTTACACCACCTGACATAGGAGGTTATGTGTAGATCCTTGTAGTTGGTTCCATCTCTCTACCCCACCTTCTCTCTACCCAACGAGTAACTCCAATCTCACCACTGGCCTCATCTGTCCTGCCTTCCCCATATCTTCAGCTCCCATCTCTACCAGTGTACCTTCTCCAGTCCACTTGGAGTTGTAAGGTAGAGTTGGAACCATGATAGTTGGAGGGAGGAAGCGTTCCGGAACTAGAGGAAAGTTGTATCCTTCACTACTGCCTCACTGTACCTTGAGTGGCCTGTCTCCTCCCCACGACTCACCAATTGCCCACAAGTGGGTCTTGGGTCCCTACCCTACTCTCCCTCTCATTTGTAATGATGTGATTCTTATTCTTTGATGCTTGATACCTGCTGCTTCGACCCTTCTTGATCACACAGGCTGATGTGCTTCTTCCATGTGGGCTTTGCTGCTTCTGCACTGAACAGCCACTCATTTATCTTCAAGTCTTTAAGACTCCAGACACTTTATCATTTGGTAGCTGGGCACCATCCATTTCCTCCACTCTGTTTGCCTCTACACCCATATTGATTTTGATTTTTGTTCTTTGGTGCCTGGTACCTGATTCTTTTAACACCTCATGGTCCTCAAGCATACAGGTTGGTATGCTTCTTTTATGGTGGGCTTTGTTGCTCCTGAACTACATGGCTGCTTGTTTACACTCCAGCCTTTAAGACCCCAGATGTTATATCTTTTGATAGCTGTAACCATCGGGTTTCTTCACCCCTCTTGCTCATGTCCTCAGTGGATCCTTTGGGAAGGTGCACACACAATGATGTTTTTTCCTGTTTGATGCCTGTGACCTAATCCTTTCAACACCTGGTGGCCACACTGGCTGGTGTGCTTCTTCCATGTAGGCATGGCCACTTCTCCGTTAAATGGACTTTTATTAATCTTCAAGTTTAAGACCCCAGACACTATATCCTTTGATAGCTGAGCATCATCAACTTTCTTCACGACAATAGCTTATGCACCCATTTTACTTCAGTGATCATATTGGGTCAGTGAATATCTGTAGTTTTACAAATAAGGAAACTAAAATTTAGAAAGGGTAGGAGACTTGCTGAAGTCACAGGGTCAGTTGATTGCCTTTCCTGTGCTCTTTCCACTAAACAAAATTCTTTGAAATACATTTAGAAAAGTCATATAAAATGTGAAAACATATCATAAACAATTGCTATCCCCCTATTTGAAACTTTTCCTGATACCCACTTTTTCCTAAAATCCATTCAAGGAGTCTTTATTAAATGAGTTTGGGACACAAGCAAGCCCTAGTAGTTTACTGGCTAGGTTCTCAGCTGCTGACTAACTGAGAGGTCTTTCTATGGCTGGAAGCCACCAGCTATTGTGAGGGAGAAAGATGTGGTAGTCTGTTTCTACAAAGATTACAAACCTACTGCTGTTGAGTCTATTCTGAATCTCCGTGCCTCTATGGGGCAGAGTGGAATTGCCCTATAGGATTTCCGTGGTTATAAAGCTTTATGAGAACTGAGCCCCAGTGATGTAGTGGTGTGCAGGACTGCATCCCACAGGGTTGGCGGTTCAAATCCAGCATCAGTTCTCCAGGAGCAAGGCAGGGCTTCCTACTACCACCAGGGTAGTGATGCCAAATAAAAAAAAGCTTTATGAAAGCCAACTGCCCCATCTTTCACAAAGCAACCCTCCTTACCTTTTGTATAGCAACTGAGCACTTTTAGCCAGAGTCAGAGTCTGCCAGACTGTCGTGAGTTTGGGTTCATTTTTTGTTTGTTTGTTAAAACACACTATAATGTGTTAAGACCTGTGGTGAGAAAGGAAAGCAAGTTCAAATAACTTTTCTGAGTTCTTTTTCACAGGTGCAAGGCAGATGCATACAGTTAGGAAGGTTAATGGACTTCCAAAGAGTCGTGTTCCTCTTCAATAGCATGGAATTATTGCTGTGAAGTAGATGCTGAGCTAGGGAATTATTTCCCCACCTATGAAAGTTTGTAAAGGCTGAGCCCCGGTGGCATAGTGATTGTGCATGGGACTGTGGCCCACTGGGATGGAGGTTCAATTCCAGCAGCGGCTCCACAGGAGCAAAGGCTGGGCCTCCTATTCCCACCACCAGAGGGCAGTGATGTCCCCCCCAAAAAACAAAAGCAAAGCAAAACAAAAAAAAACTCAGAAAGTTTGTAAATGAGTCACTTCATGACTTTATCTGCTCCATTTTGTGTATCCAATTTCTATACTGTCCACTTACAGCAACCCAGTGATCTGAGGAAAGAATCATATCCTTTGATATGAAGAATCTTCATTCCAGTTGGAACTTTGTGAAGTCTGCATCCATAAGCAGAGTCAAATCAGGACAGGTTGTCCATAAAGTCTGCATCAATATACACCACTTCACAGGCTCAAATGTCTTCTCATCTGGTTGCATTCTGGTCAACTCAATGTGGGCTTCCTCACTTAGCCTCACCAAGGTGTCTATCAGTCACCTTGCTTTTAGACCCTAGGCTTGTCACAAATTCTCAACAAGCCTAGCCCCCTTTTGCTAGGTAATGAACTTCAGACCAGCCAACCAGCCCCCATCTTCTTCTCATTTTCCTTAAACCAGGTTCACAGGTGTTAGTGGCCAGACTCAACCCTTCTCTCTTGTGCTGTTTTTCTCCAAATTTTACTTAACAAATGGATCCAGGTGGTCCAACAAGCATTTCAGACTGCTTCAGTTTCCCTTTAATGTTAGTCCTAAAGAGAGGTTTCTTCATGGTTGCAGATTTTTTCTCAACTTCTGACAAAAACCACTACTACAAAATTCAATAGTGCAAAGAGTTGGTTCCTTTTTTTCTTCAACAATCTCCTAGGCAGGTTTCTTGAAATGTAAATATCCTGAGTGCTCCAAAGCACTGGGTGGGGTTTATTTTTGCAGAACCTTCTTTAAAGATTATTTAAAGATCAAATTTTAATGATTCAAGGGAAGCAGACTTACAAGTTCTCTATTACTTACTTCTGAATAATCATTTCTATAAATCCTTATATCAACAATAATAAGCAGAATGAATCAGTATAAACAGTAGAATCAGATCCTAAACTCAATTCTTAAACCTGTTGAGTTCAATCCTTATCTATGGGATTAGAACTCTGACAGCATTGCCTCAAGCTGGGGCCCAGTCTTCTGTCAGCCATTTTGACCTCGGTCAGTCATTTCCTCTAACCAGCATGGTTTCTCAGAAACTCAAGGTCCAATTTCTACCCCAACAGTCATTCTACTTCTGGTACCATAGTGTGCTAGATTCCACTTCTGGTACCAGAGAGTGTTAGTCTGGGTTAACTGGAGGAACAAATTTATAGACACTCATATGTGTATAAGAAAGAGCTATATATACAAGAGCAAATGAATATTGAGAAAACATCCCAACCCAATTCATATCAAGTCCATAAGTCCGGTATTAGCCCATTATGTCTGCTACCAATCTATAAAATCCTCTTCAGAGTCTTGAAACACATGCAATGATGTTAAAGACAGGAAGATCACAGTCCAGTGGGTGGGTAGTCTTGTGGACCCAATGATGGTAGAAACATTTACATAAATAGATGTTAATCTAGTTAACTAGTTCATACCCTAAATTTTGCTTTCAAAAGATGATTATATTGATGAAATGGGCAAGTTTGTTACAAAATGTGGCATTTAAACAGTTCTTATAGGATATGTAGACTGAATGGTTAGGAACTGAGAGGGCAAGCAACACTCAAATAAAATCAGAGTTGGACAAAGACCTGGACCTGGATGTAGACACGTGGGGTACATGTTTGAGACACATATGCTAATGCGCTATCTTTGGCTTATCTTTTCCAGGACATGGACCAAACAGGGTTGACAGAATATCTGTTTCTTGTTTAAAATACTGTTTTCTTTGTTGCCTCTTTGGCTGTTTTATTATTGGTGAATGCTCATTCAGTGCCAGGATTATGAGTGTGGGAGGTGGTGTGTATAATTACCAGAAGGCCCAGCTTTAGTTAGTTAGACATGAAAAATCTATATAAGGAAAACTGAACAAAGCAGGACTGGCAGGGGTGGGGAGAGTCCTGAGTCATTTCAGTGGGTCTTCACTGCTTTAGGGTGGAGATACAGAATGTAAATAAATGTAAACATTTTGAATAGACATTTTCTCTCTCTCTCTCTCCTTTCTACACACACACACACACACACACACACACACACACATTGATTGCCATTGAATTAAATCCAAATTCAAATCATGGCAACCCCATGTATGTCAGACTGGGACTATGCTCTGTACGGTTTTTAGTAACTGATTTTCTGGAAGCAGATTTTCAAGTACTTCTAACAAGAAGCCTCTTTCTCAATTGCAATCTTCAACCTCTTGGTTTACAGCTAAATTCATTAACCATTTACACCATGATAAGACTCTGTATACATACATGCAGGTGTTTTATCACTGAAAACCGGAGTTAGTGTACACTTCTGAACTAGTCCTTGGAGAAAGACCACCTTCTCAGTAAAGTAGTTCAATGAAAAAGAGGAAGTCCCTACCATATTCATTGGCACTGTGACATGGCAATACTTATGAGGATGACCCAAGACAGGGTCATATTTTGCTTTGCTGTCCATAGGGTTGCTGAGTGTTGTAACCAACTCAATGACATCTAATACCAACAACATAGCTACTGTTTTATTCTAACAAAGAGCTTGGTAAGCCATGGCATATCCAACTTTAATGTGCACACAAATCACCTCTCCAGGTGGGGATCTAAGATCGTATCCTTTCAACAAACTCCCAGGAGATGTTGATCCACTGGTCCTTGTATAACTTTTAGAGAGGAGGCAAGACTCTCGTATGTGGGTTCTGAAAATGGTCCCTCTGAAACTCAACTCACTAAAGCAATAGCTGCCACCAGCTGAGTGTCAGAACTCCTGCCTGGGACATAGACCAACTTTTTGCTGCAGATTCAGTCCTCTCTGGCTGCTTCTGTAGCTGAACCATTTTGGTGATGCTGTCACCAGTCCTCCTTTGTAATTCTGACCTAACATTAAACTTTAACTGTTCAACTTCTGTTGACTTAGATCCTCCTTCTGTTCCTAAGATCCTCTGGTTGCTTGATGGCTTGGTTCTTGGTTTCACTCACACACTTATTTGATGGGGGTTCCACTGTGGTACTCCATACTTCTAGAAGGCAGACCCTTTAGGCTAAGGAATACAGTGATGGCTGCTTGAAGTTCTACTTTATATATGCCTCATTTTAGTTTTGATTCCCCCAGAAGTGGACCCCAAGATAAGGATTGTAAATGGATCATGACATTGGGAAGTGAAGGGAGTATGGGTTAGGGGAGTGGGGACATGAGACAAACACAGGCTTAGCAGTGAATTAAACGTGTACTTTCCAGATGGTACTACTGTAGATGACTGGGGTTGACCTCTCCTAAGGAAACGCTGAGAAGCAACAGTGATGTCATGCCTGAGTTGTCTGAGCTAAGGTATTCACCCACCAACTCTCCCTTGTTTTTCGGGAGCTACTTTCAAGGAGTGTTAGTGGGGGCTGAAGCACTGCCACTTTCACTCTGCCATGGAGATAGTAAGTTAGTCTCTGCAGGCAAGAGAAAGCTCCCATGAAGGAAATGAGCTAGCAGATGGTCGTGAATTGTCTTGAGCGGACAAGAGCAACAATCTTTTCCACTCCACTCGGAAGAAAGACAAGTGAGAAAATGAAGCAGAAGCTAGTCTGTGGCCCATCTGTGGTCTCACGGCCTTCGGAACCACTGACTCCCAGTTCTCTTGCTAGTCAACAAGTGTGTCACATCAAGGCAGCCCCCTTCTTTACCTTGGTGAATCCCTGTAGTCTGGATTCTCCAATCAACTAGAGCTCTCAGTGCCGTTTCCTTGCTCTGTGCCAAGTAAGCTTTTATCTATATATGGTTTCGGGGGAGAGCTCTACTTTCAGGTAGCAGGAAAGATGTATACAAATTTCTGGCTCAATGTCTGTGTAGAAGAACCAGGCATTTCCCCCAGAAGGTTTTTGCTGGATTCACAGAGATCAGAGTACTTACAGTCTATATTTATGCTGAAGTTAACTCTTATGACTAAAGAGAATTTAAATCCTTTAAGTGAGGCTTGCCTTCTAGAGGGACTGTGGACTGAATGGTGTAGTTTTCTTAAATGTAAGATGCTTATTTGCATTTAAAATTAATTACATTGAAATATTTAATTGGACATTCAGAGTCCACAAGTTTGAAAAGAAAAGCCTTCTCTTTCACTTTCGCTCTCGCAACAGAAAAAGAAAATGCTTAGCACTTTCAGAACTTCTTAGATAATTTTTTTCTTAATCAGCAAATTGCCATGAACCATTTCAAATCTTCCCTACTATTACCTTAACTACTTGGGTTGAATGCATGCAATAGCATGGTGAGGTAGTTAAGGTTTATTGTGCCAACCTGGCCAATAAACACATGTGTGATCAATTGAATGGCGGAGACATAAATGGCTCAGTGAGCCTTGCTGTTCTAGTTCTCCAGTCTCTTCATATGTGATGGTTGGACCAGTGTGCAGCTGCCTTAGCCAGTTCCCTGCTTCAACTGGCAAGGCTCACTTCCTGGGAGACATCCCCGAGGAGAAGCCACATGGACCTGCCCCAATGGAGCCCTGGGTGCTGGAGCAGCCGCACGGAGACCCCTGCCAGTGCTGAGATAGTTAAGCATTCACGAATTAGGCTTTCCTCCTGCAGTTGGCCTCATTGCCTGTGTTCATGAGATGGAGGAGGACTTTTTGAGTTGGTGTCAGATATATAGGTTAATGTTAGACGTGTGGGCTTGAGCAGCACTGGGTTGGGATGTTTTCTTGAGGTGTACTTACCCTTTATATAAAACTCTCTCTTCTACCGATGAGTTTCTGTGGATTTGTTTCTCTTTTTTTTGGGGGGGAGGGGGTGGGCATCAATGCCCCCCTGGTGGGAGTGGAAAGCCCAGCCGTGCTCCTGGAGAGCTGCTATTGGTGAGTTTGATTTGGTTTGGTTTTAATTCTGAGTTTTGTAGCTTTTTATTAGGTTTTAAGCATTATTTGATAAGCCACAAATATACCATGTCACTTAGAGTATTATTTTTCTTAAAATAATGAAACAATGACAATTAATAATTACTAAGGGTACAGTGGGAAGAGTAGGGTCCTGACCACCATATGGGTTTTTAGCCTAGTAACATCACCATATCAATTAAAAGCAAGAGTTTTATCCACTGTATCTGTGTGGAAGCTGACAGAATGGTTTAACACTGGCTTAAGTTGGTTAAAATGATGAGGGGACTTTTAAAAGTCTGTGAAAATGGATTTACAACTTTATAATAGAATTTTTCCCATTGAATTACTGACTCTATCTTGTATCTATTGTTTTCCTGTAATTGTTACTTTTCCATTCTAGTTCTGGAATAAGTTTCCGAGCTTAGCAAGGTGGCCTCCGTTTCCTCCTTTTTATGTAGGAGGCACAATGTTGAACTTCAAAGAAGTATTGTTTATCTTTTTGGATTTGTGTACCAATATAGTACTCAACTGGCAGCCTAGTCCTTAATAGGAGGTAGAAGCCGTGCACCACAATGCATTGAGACACTCGGATATGTAGAGGTCAGGTTTGGCAATAGGGAAAGGTGATATTGAAGACAATAACAACAAACTTCTACTGCAAGGATGAACATGAAAAAAGCAAATTGACTGTGGTTCCAGTCAACCACAGTTCAGAAGCCATGAAGCAAGCAGTTCCAGAGACTGAACTCTTTGAATGTTGTGGACTGTGTAGCCATGTGGCCTGTTCACATTACTTGGGAAGATCTGCCTCTACTTCTCTCATGGTATAGATCCAAGTTTACATGAATGACTGAGTGATGTAAAGCGAGAGGCTTTTATTTTTTACAAGAGTGAAATAAAGTGTTCAAGCAAGCGATAACACTAGGAATGTACATTAACAGTGAACATATGCATCTTAATAAGGAGAAAGGGCTGAGCCCCGGTGGTGTAAGTGGTTGAGTGTGGAACTGCAGCCCGCGGGCTTGGTGGTTCAAATCCAGCGGCGGCTCTCAGGAGCTGCACTGGGTAGCGCCCATGACCACCAGAGGCAGTGATGCCCCCCCCCACACACACACACACAAAGTAGAAAACAAAGTCCCCAAACCTTGACTTCATGAAATCTTACTCTCTAGATTTAATGGGCTTAGTCGGTTTCTTCCCTGATGTTGATTGGACTCTTTTCCTTAAATAAATATTTCAGTCCTTGAATAGGCTCTTGGTTACGTGTGGAGCCTTGTTCTGGTCTCTTCTCCAGCAAGTGCTGCTTTTACCTTAATGGGTGAGGCCAGGACTTCTTCAACTCTGAATATAGTGTAAGTATTAGGAGAATAGAACTGGATTCTTTTCACATTGGTTGCATGTGGGTCTCCTTTTAACTTTTAAGTTGTATACAATCGGTAACCAGGGAATGATGTAAAGGCCTCTCAGGTGGATCTTCACAGGAAGGGTGTAGTTGTAAAGAGAGGAGACAGCATATACCAGATCATGAGTCAACTCATGATCTGAACATGGGTTTCCAATAAATTAGCTCAAAGAGGCTTACTTTGAGCCTGCTTCAAGGGGTCACTCTTACTCTTAATAGGTGTATATAGAACACCTTAATCTGAGTTAGATGAGTCTCTTGATCTTTCTGTTATATTGTATCTTTCCCCTTGATCATTTTTGCAATGAGTAGATTGCATTTGATATCTAGAAGAGAGGCTTGGTATTTGGCCCTTTCTTCCATGGTTAGCCAGAGACTACTCTTTGTTTGAAGAAGGCAAGGTCCAAATGGGAAGTACAGATTATGATGGACTGACCAAGGCTGACCTTCTCCACTTCTTCTGAAGAGGAATCAGGTGGTAGAACTGCCTGGAGATAAAGGGGGCATCTTCTGGCTGCAGAACCAATGCCCTTGGAGAAGTGGTCTTCTGGCTTCTTTGAATGACTTAGTGGTTGAGTGAGGACTCTCAGATAAACAGTTCAAGCTTTGCTAGGTTGTAGACGCTCAAGAGAGGAACTGTTAAATGATTCTCCTTGGTGGAAGTCTGGCAATCAGGGTTCCACATAAGGAGAATAGCAGCTTTCTTCCAAAGGGTCTCATAGAAAAAAATATGCTATGAATTCTAAATTTGAGATCCAAATTCAGCAATAGCTGACCCTCCTCAGGAGACATCAGTTCTTTTTTGGCTTTGGGGAGTGGTGAGTAGGAAAACAGCCTTTTTCCCAGTAATCTCTTTTTCCTCCTCAGTATTCAATTACTCAGTTGGAAATCTAAGCTTTGGTTTTAAAGATCTAGCATCTTGCCTGTTCTAAAAGGTTATAATAGTGTTTTTATCCAAATCTTTTTCAAGGTTTCTAGCTCTGAGCAAGACCATTAGAGTCTTCTTAAAATATTGATTTAAGACATTTCATTGTTACAGAACCATACACATTTTTTGGGGATGCCAGTCTGGATGATGTGTGTGTATGTTTTAGTCATTTGTCATTTCTACATTTTCCAAATCATGACTGTTCTAATTTTTTCCTCATAAGTCCTATATCTTAAAAACCTTGTGTCTACTTTTAATGCATGCTACATGCTGTGCATATGTATACTTTTACTCTTGGTATCTTTATCACCTTCCAGAGATTTATTGATTTTATGCTAATTTCAAATAATCAATTCTGGGTTTGTTGGTAATTTCTCCTATCACTTTATTTTCAAATGCATTGCATTTTGCTGTTCATTGTTATTTTCTTCCTTTTAATAAGTTCCCCTGTCATTATTGCTCTTAAATTCAAGTCTTTTTTCTTACTAATCTTATCATTTAAAGACTACAAAAATCTCCCTTATCATACCACTTTGGCTCATCCCACAACCCTAATGCCTATTATTTTTATTATTCTGCAGTTCTAATTATTTCCTAGTGTTCATTCTGATTACTATTCTGATCCATGATCTATTTGAAAATGTATTTCTTACTTTATAAATACAAAGATTTGTGTTAAAATATTGTTATTGATTTTGAACATATCATTTTATTTAATCTTATATACTATCGGTAATAAGAAATATTATTTCAAGAGTGTTAAATGACAGTTTTGAGAAGTCATGGTTGTAAGAGACTTTAGAGATTTTTAGAGATTTTTTTAAACTCTAGAGTTTTTTTTAAAGTTAAGAGGAAATTGTATCTTAGAATCTATGATTATTTTGTGGTAAAAATTATGTATCTATGTTATACTAATTTATTAAAATCTGTAAAAATTTGCTTTATTTTCTAGTATATGATCAGTATTTATAGACGCTTTTGTTTTTGTGTTTTAACTTCATATTCTTATACAATCAATATATTCTCTACAGAATTACTATGTATAGAAAGCATGTGTAATATAATTATGCACATAGAAATTATATATACAATATCTTTATTTATATTCATTCACAGTATATATGTTCATTGCTAGAATTGTATGCATATACATAAAATGTTACATACAATTTCACATATATTTTAATTATATATGTTACATATAATTTCTATATAATACTATTATACCAAGTTTAAAGAGTGTTATTCAATTTAAAATATTATTGTTGCTATATTTTCGTTAGACATTTATTAGTAAGGTGCTAGGAAGAGTGGAGAGAGTGACAGTACTGGGAGGATTGAGGAAAGGTGGAGTGGAAAGGGAACCGATTCAAAGGTTCTACATAAAACCTCCTCCCTGGGGTACGGACAACAGGCAAGTGGGGAATGGAAGACATTGGACAGTGTTCAATATGGTATAACAATAATAATAAATTGTCAAGGGTTCATGACAAAAGGGCTTTGCATACAGTAGATGGATGCATTGATTGTGATAAGAGTTATATGAGCCCCCAATAAAATGATTTTTAAAAATCTATCACTGTGATTACATAGTGTAAATTTCCCTTTTTAGTACCTTTGTCTTTATTATATATATATATATATTTTATATATATATTGAGACTACTGTACTACTAGGTATATTTGCTTCCTGATGAATTGAGATTTTTTTGTTAATCTTTTAAAATAATATCTAGCAAATCATTTGTCATTTTTTAGTCATATGATACTAAAATATTTATACTAGCTTCCTGTAGCTAATTGTTGAAAGATTTTTTTATTGTTTTTGCTTTCCATTTGTCTATGTCTGTGGATTGAGCTATTTCCCTTATAAACAGAATATGATTTGGGCCTTTTAAAACTCTCACTAGTAAAATTAGTCTTTTATTTAAGAAGTATGTTCCACTAATATTATTGTGATTTCCGACGTATTTCTAACATTCCAATATTTCATTTTATGCTTGCTATTTTTTTCTATTCTAGTGTGTTGGTCCGGGTAGACTAGAAAAACAAATACATAGACTCGCATATGGATTTAAGGGAATGGTTTATATACAAAAGGAATGGAACATTGAGAAGACATCCTAATCCAGTCCAGTTCAAAGTCATAAGTCTGATATTAGCCCAGATGCCCAATACCAGTCTGTAATGTCTCCTTCTGACTCATGAAGTCACAGGCCAGTGGGTACCGAGTCACTCACGGCGCTGGCAGGGGTCCCCTCAGTGCTTCTCCAGCTTCAGAGGTCTAGTTCCATCAAGGCAAGGCCACGTGGCTTCTCCTCTGGCTCCTGCAGCAGGTCAGACTCTGCCATCTCATCTTGTCCGTAATCCATTGTCTGTGAGACTAACTCCCAAAACTGTGGAGATAGCGTCTCATCTTCACGAGGGAAATATTGCTAGATTTCCCAGAAGTCTCAGGAGAGAGCCATGCCCACACAGAGGCCTCATCGGCGACTCAATGGCTATCTCCAGATTAACAGGCTAGACTCCACCCCTGTATTTAAATCATAAAATTAACATAAGCATATGACCACCACACCTAGATTTTTTGTTGGCTTCTTACATGCTCTGGATTAAGATAGTTTCCCCTTCCCCATGTTGCTTTCCCACTCTACGGTGTTGATTGATAGAGCTGTTCTGTCTGATGATTCCAGCGGAAGATCTTTGCATGTTTCTTTCATCTTCTGTAGCTTCCGGTGTTCCTCGGTGTCTAAATGCAGTTTCACTTAGCTGTACATGCCCCCCAACACCATCCACTTTTATAGAAAAAAAGACTGTACTTCTTCCATGGGACCTCATGTTCAGTGTCTGTTTGGAAGCAAGGTCAGATGCACATATTGTGGGTTACTGTGTGCCATGGAATTGATACCATTAGCCTACCAGCACAGAGTAGAACTGCCCTCAAGGGTTCCCTCAAAGCAACCAAAAATCAAAATGGAACCGAAATAATGCACTGCCATCAAGTTGCTTCCAAATCATAGTTACTTGATTATTTCCCAGATTGCAATATTTATGGAAGCAGACTGCCCCGTATTTCTGCCATAGGTTCAAACTTCCAACCTTGCACTCTTAACAGCCGGACTTTGTTCTGCCAGCACTCATTACTAGAGGTTATGACTTCCATATATTTTTTGAAGAGTTTAGTTCAATCCATAAAACATATTACCTCGAGAAAGGGAGAGACATGCCATATTTAATTATAGGAAGAACACATTTATAAAAATGACTAGCCTCACCTCATCTTCCACCCCCACTAGTGGTATAGAGGGTTCCACAAGCTTAGCAATTAGTAACATTAGTAATTACATTAGCATTTAGTAGCAATTAGTAACAACCTTCATGGGAGCAAGGGAAGGCTTTCTATTCTCTTGAAGATTTGCAGTCTTGGAAACCTACAGTGCCAGTTCCACCTTGTTTTATAGGGTCACTACCTCTCAGAATCAACTCAATGGCTCGCTTACCTTCCCAAGGTACTTTTTATAATTGATCCAATTTCCATAAATAATTCTCTTATTTTCTAAATTTCACTTGCCAAATATTTCTTATCATCTTTATGCTACAATTAATAAAGAATCAAAGGAAATAAATATCCACATGCATGTCTATTTACATAGATGTGGGTGACAAGACCAGCAAAGAATTTTCAAGATTGTTTTTAGAGGGCAGTATGAGGACTCTTGTTAAATAATTATCCGAAACAAAATAAAAACCCCTAGCCATCAAAAAAATGTTGAAGACATCACCCCAATACATTGGACCAAGGGCTACTGAGAATCCTTTGATACTAAACAAGGCAGAAATAGTCTTGGTGTATCTCAGGTGGCCATCTGCCCCCATTATTACCTGATAAGACTGACAACTTTGCCTTTATGATACTTACCATTGTTTTAAAGGCAAGGACCCTGAACACACCAACCTGTCACCCTTCTCCTTATTTCAAAGAAGGTGATGGGTCAGACTGAAAAGATTTGAATTGTATTAAATACATCCAGGATATTGTTATATGGACATCAATGATATTTGATGAGGGCAGCATCAAGACAAGCAATTAAGACATTTCATGAATTGATCTCAAGTTGTGCATGAACTGAATATGACCCAAACTCAACATGAAATCTATTGGGGGATCAAAACTTCTGTTACTATCACAATTAATTCCAAATATGGAAGCATTAAATGTGAAATTTTTAAATATATGAGGTAAATTAATATCCTTTATGTAGTAAAAGTAAAAAATTTTATGAAATAAGTATGTTGAATTACAGAATCACAGAATACAATGTACTTTCCAATGATAAATCAGAAATATTAAATATATTGATAGGGTCAAAACAACCCAATCTCTATTTAATTCTAAGAAGTGATACTAGATATCATTGGATAAATGGCAAAGGAATTGGTATAATGTCTATATAAGAATGTATTGGGCTAGGTTCTCTAGAGAAGCAAAACCAGGGATGCTTGTATGTGTATGTATATAGAAAGAGATATGTATCAAGAGATGGCTCACAGAGCTGAGGTGGGTAAGTGTTATCCAGTTCAAGTCCCTGGGTCAAATGTAAACTGAAAGCTTCTCCTGACTCCTATGACTCGGGCACTGACGAAGCAGGAAGATGACAGGCTGGTGGATGTCAAGCTGAATGAATCTAAGACTGGTCAAATCTCTCCTAGGTTGGCAGTCCATTGATGGCTCCTGGGATTAGCAGGCATTGTGATAGGAGGTCAACCAACCAACTGCAGGATCCAAGTGCAGCAATAGAAATTAGCTAGCTTCTATCCATTCTCAATTTATAGTAAGTAGACTACACTTGGTATGAAATCTACATCAATTGTCACAGATGACCATAGGGCCGGTCCCACCACAAGACATGACATCCCTCACTGACCCAGAGTGCCACAAGGGACAACACTGGAGGCACAGTGCAAGAATTATGCCTGGTCTGACTTCACCACACCAGGATGAAATGCTAAGGGCATGCAACAGGGGAACAAGGCAATTAAGTCCCCAGAAATAAAAAAAATAGACTTTGGGGCCAAGACATGGTATCCCATTAGACTCTAATGGATAGCACTCCTAAAGATCAATAAACAGACCTGAAGCTATTTATAGGCTTTTCTTTTTCTGGTGGTGGTGGTGGGGGTTGTTAGTTGTTCATGTTGCTGTTTGGGGTGTTTTGTTTGTTTACTTTTGTTGCTTTGTTTTGCTCTGTCTTGTTTTTGTGCTTATTATTGTCTCTGCTTGTCTACCGAGATAAGATAGGTGGGATAAATAATCTGAAGGAGAAAATAATGGACTGACAATTAAAGGGTGACATGGGAGAGAGGAAGTGGGGGGGGATGCTAACAAGTCCAGTGACAAGGGAGCAACACTTGATCTAAAATCGATGGCAGGGAGGGTATCAGATGCCTTCTATGGGTTGATCAAAGGCAATGTAGCTAAGAGGAATTATTGAAACACAAATGAAAGCCAAACATGATAGAGGGATGAGAGGAAAGTGAAAGAAAATAGAGGAAAGAACTAGGAGAAAAAGAGCATTTATAGAAGGCTAAATACAAGCATGCACATATGTAAATATATTTATATATAACAATAAAGAAATACATGTAGGTACACATTAGATGTTAAGTATCAAGGTAGCAGATGGACATTGGCCCTCTGTTAAGTACACCCTCAATGCATGAATACTTTGTTTGAATAATCTGGCATTCTATCATACTCATCTTCTCAATGAAGTTGCTGAAGACAAAATGGGTGCATAAGCAAGTATGGTGATGAAAGCTGATGGTGCCTGGATATTAAAAGATATAGCATCTGGGATCTTAAGGACTTGAAGATAAACAAGCAACCATCTAACTGAGAGGCAGCAAAGTCCATATGGTAGAAGCACACCATCCTGTGTGATCAAGAGGTGTCGATGAAATCAGGTATCAGGCATCTAAGACCCAGAACAAAATTATGCCCAGTGTGAATGGTGTGTGTGTGTGTGTGTGTGTGTGTGTGTGTGTGTGTGTAGTGAAGACCCAAAACCCTTTTGCAGACAAGTGGGCATCCCATTACAGAAGGATCACTAGGAAGAGAAGAGCCAGTCAGTGTGCAGTATAGCATCAATGAAACATATAACTTTCCTCTAGTTCTATAATGCTTCCTCCTTGCCACTGTCATGACCTCAGTTCTAACTTACAAATTTGGCTAGACTAGAGCATGTTCACTGGTACAGATAAGAGCTGGAAACAGAGAATCCAAGACAAGTAAACCCCTAAGAAACAATCATGAGAGTAGCATTACAAAGAGGGGATGGGGAAGGTGGGTGGAGAAAGGGGAAACTGATAACAGTGATCTACATATAACCTTCTCCCAAGAGGATGGACAACAGAAAAGTGGGAGAAGGGAGACACCAGTTGGTGTAAGACATGAAAAATAAGAATAATTTATAAATTACCAAGGGTTTATGAGGGAGGGAAGATGAGGAAGAGTGGGAAAATAAGATGATACAAAGGGCTCAAGTGCAAAGAAAATATTTTGAAAATATGATGGCAACATATGTCCAAATGTATGTGACACAATGGATTAATATATGGATTGTGATAAGAGCTGTATGAGTCCCCAATAAAATGATTTTTTCAATAATTTTATTGAGGCCTCTTACAGCACTTATAACATTCAATGCATCATTTATATCAAGCATATTTGTACATATGTTGCCATCTTCATTTACAAATATTTTCTACTTGAGCCCTTGGTATGAGCTCCTCTTTCCCCCTCCTTCTTTTCTATAAATCATTTTATTGGGGGCTTAAACAACTCCCATCATGATTAACACATACATCAATTGTATGCAGACCACATTTACACACTTGTTGACATCATCACTCTCAAAACATCCTCCCTTCACTTAGACCCCCAGTGTCAGCTCTCCATATTTCCCTTCCCTTCCCACACCCCCTCACCCATGAACCCTTAATAATTTACAAATCATTATTACTTTTTCATATCATATACTGTCCAATTTATCTCTTCACTCACTTCCCTGTTGTCTGTACCTCAGAGAGAAGGTTAAATGTAGATCCCTGAAATTAGTTCCCCCTTTCTATTCCATCATCCCGCCACCCTCCTGGTATCACCACTCCCACCATTGGTCCTGAAGGGATCATCTGTCCTAAATTCCCCATGTTTCTGACTCCAGTGTACATCCCCTGGTCTAGCTGAATTTGTCAGGTAGAATTGGGATCATGATAGTGGGTGGGAGGAAGCATTTGAGAACTAGAAGGAAGTTGTATATGTTATTGTTATTACACCGTACCTCAACTGACTCATCTTCTCCCTGCAACCCCTCCGTAAGAGGATGTTGCTTCACCTATTGATGGGCTTTGGGTCCACAATCTGTACCCCCCTCATTTATAATGATATAATTTTTAGTTCTTTGATGCCTGACACCGGATCCCTTGGACACCTCGTGGTCACACAGGATGGTGTGCTTCCTCCATGTGGGCTTTGTTGCTTCTGAGCTAGATGATTGCTTACTTACTTTCAAGCCTTTAAGACCCCAGATGCTCCATCTTTTGATAGCCAGGCACCAACAGCTTTCTTCACCACCTTTGCTTATGCACACATTTGTCTTCAGTGATCATGGCGGGAAGGTGAACATCGTGGATTGCCAATTTAATAGACCACAATGTTCTTGCACTGAGGAAATACTTGAATGGAGGTTCAATGCCAATCTGCTGTCCTAATACTAACCCTATAAGATATGCACATTGATCTATTTCCCCATCATCATATATAAATATATTCACCTATATACATGCCTGTATTTAGACCTCTATAAATGCCCTTTTACCCACCCCTAAGTCCTTTCCTCTATTTCCTTTTACTTTCCTCTTTTCCCACTATAATGCTCAGCCTCCATTTGGGTTTCATTATTTTCTCTCTGCTACATTACTCTTGATCAATCCCTATTGCACCTCTCACACTCACCTTGTCACTGAGTGCGAATCACTTATTTTTCCCTTATCTCTGGGTCAGTCAACATTACCTCCTTTCCCCCTCTCCCTATCTCCCATGTCCCCCTCGGAATCATCAGCCCTATCATTTTCACCTCCAGACTGTTCATCCAGTCTATCTTTTCAAGATAGACCTGCAGAGATAACTATATGTACAAAAAAGACATTCTAAAATGAAGCAACTAAAAATAAAACAAGGATAATAACAAAAGCCCCATTGTCATATATATATGTAAAAATAATAAAAATAATATAAAAAGCAGAAAATAGTTCAAGGTCTGTTCATTGACCTCCAGGAGTTTCCCCTGGTTGAGTCAGATGGGGTGCCACACTCTGGCCACAAAATATATCTTTGGCAGTCCATCTGGAACTCCATGCTCTGTTGCACATCCTTAGTGTTTTGGCATGATGTGGTTGGGTCAGACAGGGTATAATCCTGACCCTGTTTCTCCATTGTTGACCCCAAGGGGCCTTGGGTCAGCAAGAGTAGCTAGCTACCCTCATACCCTCGTAGTGGGGCCAGCAATATAATCCTCTCTATGCATTAGCTGTTCTGAGTGGGAATATTGTCCTGAAGGCTTCGTGGGCCAGGATGCACTTCATTCTCTCTTCCTCACCCTTCATTTATTCTCATATGCTCTGGTCAGGCATCTCTCACTCCTGAGGCTGCAGCTTCAGTGCTGGCCTCCAAAGCAAACTCCCCTGGGTGGGGAGAGAAGGCTTCCGCTGTAGTTGGGATTCAGGTTGTGAGCTCAGACTCCTCCCCTGGTTCCCTACTCCATGCCGTCACACTTTACAAAAAAAATGATTTTTAAAACAGAAATATTCCTCAATTGCATCAAAGTTATGATCAGATTAAGGAGAGTAGTGTAGTGAATTACTTGTTGGGCTGCTAACCACAAGGTCAGTAGTTCAAAATGCTTTATGACCCTGTTGGAGAAAGAAGAGGTTTCCTATTCCCATAAAGGGTTACAGTCTTAGAAAACTCAAAGTGATTTCTACCTATAGCATCACCATGATTTGGGAACAACTCGATGGCAGTGAATTTGGTTTGGGTTTGGGTTCTCTCTACAACTGCTTGGCCTCTATCCCTAAAGAGCCCATCATGGAGTCGACCACACTATGTGTCATCATATCGTGGAAAAACCCTGGTCCACCCAACATGACACAAAGCAGAGCATACATTTTAAAGCATGTTTAAAATCATGTTTTAAAACTAGGAGATTACTAATTATAATGATAATACATTACTGATATTGATATTAATAACCTAAGCCTGTGAGCCTGGGTTAAACAAGTGCACTAGAAGTCGTGCGATAGCAATATGAATACATGAATTATTCCCTGAGATGAGAGACTTTAAAAGACCATTCAAAAACAGTCACCCTGTTCTGGAAATATGTCAAAGAAAACCAAGAGCAGCAATGACACCAAACCAAAATTGCAGAACACCTTAGGCATTTGTTGGCTCAGAGAACATTCAAGAAATTTAAAGCAAAACCTAGCAATTGTACTAGCAGTAAACTAAACCTTCCATTTGTCTGATGGCCTCTAGTATTCTGCTGGTTGACCTCACTTCCCACTTTCAAGTTGTTCTGCCTTCGCTGTGGTTTTCCTTTTTCTGATCCTCCTCACCTTCCCCCTTCTGACCCAGCTGATCTCAACGTGCTCTTCAAGGCCAAGCAGACTTGCTTGTTTTCTCCTCTCTACCTAGTATCCTATTCATAACTCAGCTGTACTGTGTGTCATATCATGACATAACATTTACTGAACACCAATGATGGGCTACATACCATTCTTTAATAGGTGTGTGAACTTTGGGCAACCTGGCTTTTATTGCCATGATAACCAGGCAAGTAAAGCCTACGATGTACTTTGGAAAAGCTGAATTGGAAAAGGTTCCCAATTTGATGTTTTGTATAGAGCATAAGTAATGACTTGACATATTTAGTCCTAGACCCCCAAATGAACCCTTACAAATAGCTTACAAATAGCTCTCTGTGTGTGCACATGCTCTGTGTGTGTGTGTGTGCATGTGTGCATGTTTAGTTAGAGTGATTATGGTTAATCTGGCTGAAAAAAAACTGAGTGTATGTTTTAAAGAAGATCCTATTGTATGTGAAATTACATATATGGTATTTTTTCTTAGTCTTACATTATGAACATTTTCCCACTTAAATAAATGGATCTCTAAAATTATTTTAATATACTTTTTAACAGTCCCCTGTATAAATTGATAGCAATTAACATTTTTTGTGGCATCACTGCCCTGGTGAGAGTGGGAAACCCAGCCTTGCTCCCAGAGAGCTGCTGCTGGATTTGAAATGCCAACCCTGTGGGTCGCAGTCCCACAAACAACCACTATGCCACCGGGACTCAGTCAACATTGAATTAATTTATTGAACTATCCTCTTGATTAAAATTCAATGTTCACCTATGATATAAAAAATATAACTTATCCCTTTTCATTAAATCTTACTGTATATTTCTGATTGCTTTCTTAAAGGTGGATATCAAGAAAATACAATTGCTGACACAAAGAAGTAAATATTTCCAATATAGTTGAAGATCTATACTGCAAAAATTTCCTATATGGACATATTCATAAATAAGGTATGAAAATTATTCTTTATTACTTTCTACACTTGGCAATCTTGACTATTATCATTTTTATATTGTTATCTTTTGGACCATCGGAAAAATAGTGTCTAGGTAGTTACTAATAAAGTTACACATTTTTAGTATGGTTACTTGTCTGCTTTTCTGAAAATGTCTATTATCAAAGTTCAGTATTCTATGGAAATATATTTTTGCTATTGATCTACACATACCCTTTACATGTCGTAGTGTTTGGTTAGCCTTCTGTACATTGTACAGGTTCTAAGTCTTTTTCTCGATTTGTCATTCGCTTTTCTTTATTTTCATAACATAAGGATTGCAGGGACATTTTAACTAATCACATCTATCAAAATGATCTTATTTGCCATAGTTATAAAATCTCTTAATTTTAGATATTTATTTAATAAAATTTTCTCTCTCTAGTTCTATGTTTTTGTTGAAATTATTCACTTAGACTTTATTTACTTGTGTGGCATGATAAGTGACAAAACTTCCATATTTATTATTTATATTAAACATTTATTTCAACAGGTTATTATAGTTCGTATCCATTGATTGCTTGCACTGATACATTCTTATTTTGCTTTAAAAATACTTAGTCCTGTTTTGGACTTTCATCAATTACATTGATTTTTTTTCCTAATCTCTTGGCAGTTTAATACTCTGTGAGTTATTGTCACTCTATGAGTGTGTGTTATATGTAGCAGTGTCCCACTGTCTCCTTTCTTTTCTTTTTCAATGGTCTTTGTATTTCTGACACATTTATATTTCATGTATGGCTCAGTAAAACTTTGTTAAGTTTGCAAAACTAAACTCAGGTTTTAATTGAAGTTCTGCTACATTTATGAAATATTTTAAGGTGAATTGTATTTTTACATGCAGGTAATGACTTTAATATCTAGGAATATTATGGTCTTGTTTTATTCTTGGTCCCTTAGTAAATAGTTGCTTGATAAATGCATATTTTATCAATTGATTTCAGTATATGTTTTGTGCTGCTTGCTTATTCTGAACATTTCCTACCGTAAATTATTATTTAGTAGTATGTATATTTATTTTGATACTATCTATCTAAGAGATGCCATAGTTGATACTATTTTGCAAGATTTTGTTGGCTTTTCTTTTAGAAAGAGGCAGACATCTTACTGTCTGGAATTGATCATCTTGCCTCTTCCCAATACTTCTTTTTTTTTCAAGAATGATGAGTAATAGAAATTAATGAGGTAATCTTGCTTTGGCTTTTGCAAGGCACCACCAACATTACGCAAACTAGACCAGTGATTCTCGATTTGAGTTTGTATGGCTTGTGAAGTTTTTTTTTTTAAAAGAAAACATTCAAGCATGTTTAATTTCCATCCATCACCATTTGATTGTTTATAGCTCAAGAATTTCTTGTTATCATTTTTCTATGTGTTTTTAACTTTTTCTACCTCTAAATTGTGTAGTTATACGTCATTAGTGTAGTTATACTCTTATAAGTGTACTTAGACTTCTAGTCAAAAGAAAGTTAAATTAATGTTTGGTGGCTAAACCTAATGTCTTTAAAGCTTGGGATACCTATAGTTCTCCAATTCTCACTTGAAAGAGTTCTATCTCACTCATTTAGATTAAAAAGTTATCCCTTTTCCTAAAATACTAAATTATAAAAATATCTGAGGGGTACTCCCCCTCCTCCTCCCACATACACTGGATGTGATGTGAGAGGGGTAGAGTGCGTTTGGAGTTCATGCCACCAGTTCACATTGTTAATCAAGTTTTCTATTTAAAGGTTCTGAAAAGATTGTGTTAACAAAGTACAACAAAACTATGTCTGACAGGGAAGACAGGGGACTGATTTTCCCCCCATGACAATGCACCTGCTCCATCACCTGCTCCACCAACCATCTCAGTGCACCGATTTTGGGCAAATAACAACATGCCTCTCTTGCCCCACACACCTGACCCACCTGACCTCCCTCTCTGCAACTTCTTTTTGTTTCCATGAATGTAGAGAGACATGAAAGGGCAGCAATTTGGCATTGTAGAAAAGTTAAGAAAAAAATGAGGTAGGTTCTGTCAGCCATCCAAACAAATGAATTTGAAAATGTTTTCAAGATGGAATTCCACATTTGACTTATGTTTAAGTATAATGGAGAGTACTCTGAAAGTGATGAGGCTGGTTTGTTAAAAACATTTTTGAATACATAGCTCTGAAAATAAAATTCTGGTTTTTTTTGGGGGGGTACCCCTCGTATGTAATCTGCAATTATAAAACAAGATGGATATGATCATGAAAATTATTATAGTATTTTTGAGAATGTAGTTTTTCATATTTAATTTGGAAAGCAAAATTATCATTATATAAAGTTAATTCTATTTTTATACATGAAGTATTCCATATCCATGCCCAATTGGGTTCATTCTGTATTAGAGTTTTCTCTTTTATAAAGCTTGATGGAGTAGATTTCTTTTTCAAAACAACATATCTGAGAATATAATGCTCTTGCAAATGAAACTGATATATTTTGGTCTAGCATTCTTAGCTTGCAATGTGTGGCTTCAGGACTCTGTATCCAGTCCTTCACTGTCATTTGGTACAGACAGTGGCAATATTTGAGGAAAGCTTCCATTTTTGTGTGTATAAATATATATATATATATATATATTCCCTCTAATTCTAAGTGTTATAATTATTAAAGAATTACTTTTATTTGTATTTGAGAAGTCCACCTTTTTCTTGTCTTTTCTTCCAGACACTTATAAAGGTCTCAGTATAAGTAAGCTTTCTTCAGATACATTATCTGGTTTTTCTATTTGTTCATCCTGGTAGGCTTCCTTTTGTACAAAGTATCAGTTGAGTTCAGGTGTTCTCTTTATTCTCTAGTGATAATACACACAATTTTATTTTTAATATCTCTTTGACCATTCACTTGTGCTTACAAAATGACTCAACTGTCTTCCATGTCATGAGTTGCATTCTCTGTATTGTCAGGAGAACTCTGTTTTGCCTGGAATGAAAATATTAATTCTGCTCTTTCAGTTTGGTTTCTTTCTCATCCTTTTACCCGTCTTTGCATTTCACCTTACATCTTCTCTAGTTCCCTTTTTAGCTTAGTCTTTGTAAATCATCTCATTTCCTTCTCTTGTTTTTCTTGCAGGAAATGTTTTATGGATTCAGACTAAAAGTAAGAAGCAAATCATCTTGGAAATTTTCTTTTATTTCCCACCATAAATGCTCTTTCTTGATATAGCTTTTCTTTAATCATGAAAACAAATCTTCCTTTGTTTTATCTCACTGCATAGGTTCATATACATCCTGATTAGATTTCATTTATTACTCATTCTCAAATAAAAAGGAAGACCGGTAGGTATTTCCTCGGTTGATCTTTCTGTACATCTTGGCACTATACTAGTATTTTCTTCATTGATATTAAGACAGTTGAAATTTCCCACTTTTCCAGTCACTGACAAATACCACTTTCCCACAGCTGGCTAGTGTGGTTTTGTTGCACTAGGAGAAGTGGCTTCTAAAATAATGCATGAAATACTTATTCTCCTCTCTGTAGAAGACAAAACTTTTCTTCTCACCTCTCTACTATAAATTTCACTTTCTAAAATGTATCGCATTACTATGTGGCCTGGTTATAATTTGGGTCACAATAATACCTTAATGGTTGTTGAAAGAGACTCTGTCATAGGTTAAAATAGAAGGTTTTTACAGTCTTGGAGATGATCAATTTCTTATTGACCTAGCTGGTTCTACGGGTTGTCTCTTGGCTGACAGATGTAATATCCCTGGTCTATACCACAGTAGTCTCTTTTTCTGGTTGTTGATATAGTTCGAAACATGCATTCTGTGTGTGATTGTTTCTTGAGTAATTCAGAAGAGAAATGATGTGTAGGTGAGTAATGCATGGCTAGCCAGCTACTATATAAAGTGGAAGTCTAGCAAGATGATTTAATTTAATAAGTTGAGTCTGACAATTTGCCTGTGTACATTTTGCCACTAATATGTGTATGAAGTTAAGCAACATAAAATATCTCTGCTTTGAAGCACACATGTTTACACTGAAAAAGTGGAGGGGGGTGATTCTGAATTCAGAAAATTGTTCTCAAACAACATTAAATTAAACTTAGTTGAAGAGGTGGGGGTGGGGAGATGATGATTAGTGGGGCGTTCAGCATACCTGCTGGATATTAGGCTTCCCAAAGTGTCCTACTGACTTGGGAATACACCTTAAAGGATTACTTAATCCATAATGGAGTTGGCTAGTAAATAACAGATTTTCTTGTTACACTACACATTCAGGCCTTGGATCAAAAGAATATTAAAAATAAAAACTAATGTACATATTTGTATCTCTTACTGCGACCAGTGCAGTACCAGTCACAAAATATTTGTTGAGTGATTAAACACCTATCAGTAATATTTACTTAAAAAAACTTACTAGTTATGCCACTAAAAGATATAGGATATTTTATTTTGATTACTATGCAAGTAATTATGAGTAACAAAATAGGACAGGACAGAAATAGTTCCCCTGTATCAGGACACATAAACATAAAAGTGAAATAAATATACTATCAAGAAAGTCTTAATTTTTAACACTCAAAAAATGTAAAAGGAAAACCCTTAAAGCAGAAACACATTTGCATATGGTGACTGTGATAGTTACATAATCTGGTGCCAACTTGAGACTGTTAAGAGTGAGGGGTCTTCCAGCCTGTCGATCAGGTAGCAGCTTGATGATCTCATTTGGAGACATCACATAGATTAACAATGCACTGGAGACCAGATACAGAGACACTCCCTGCCAGACATTCCTCTTCACCAGAGACATGGAGCTACACTAGAACACTGGAACTGGAGGAGCCATATGGAGACCTACACCAGTGGTGAGTTGCTTACACAGCCACTGGATGCATAAAACTTTTCACACACTGTCTTGTGGTCTTCCTACATTCAACGTTATGGTGTGCGCTTCGTGAGTCTGAAGAGGACTTTATAGATTGGTATCGGACAGATGGTCTAATTATCAGACTTATGGACTTGATCTAAACTAGACAGGGATGTTTTATCAATATTCAATTATTCTTATATGTAAAGCTGTTTCTTATACACATATGAGTGTCTATAAATTTATTTCTTTAGTCTACCCAGACTAACTCAGTGACTTAGATATTTAAAATATATACTTTTAAAACAGCTCAGAACTTAGAAAGTGTGTCATGAATATGGAAGTGAGCATCTCTGAAATGAATTTTAAGTTTTGCCTCGTTGAAATTAAAAAGTAATGGAGAAAGTTGCTTTCTGATTCATATGGGCATCTTCTACCAGCTCTGTTGGGGTACACAGGAGAGTCAAGAATGTAACCTGAGAAACCACTTAATTAAAATTGTTCTCTTCAAAAATGAAGACAATGAGGTTGAGAAAACTTGCCTTATGGTAGTGATTAGGTGATTAAAATGGAAACCAAATCAAAGTCTCCTCACCTTTGGTTTGATGGTTTCCTATATGCTAATGTCCAACAGTCAGCAGTCTGGAAAGAAAAGACACTTTGTATATATTCCTGATTTTTAAAAGCCCTATTTCAGACTATTCTATATATTTTTATCGCTGTGAAATATATGGTATCACAAGTAAACATAATTAATGCAAAACAAAAAGATTGATAAAAATGTTCACTGAATCAACCATGCACAGGTTATCTTGAAAGCTTGCAGTGTCCTTGAATATTTATTTTTTGTTATTTATATTTCTATATTTACTCACAGGGGTTATACTGTTATTCATGTGTCTGAAATATGACCTTACCTTCAAAGGGCAGAGGGAGAAGTTAGATACATTTTTTTAAATCAAAAGTTGTCTCTGCTTTTTAGAAGAGAGAATGAAAGTAGGTTTGGGGGGAGGCTTTATTGCTTTATTATTGAAAATTCTTTAAAATAAATTTCTCTACCACAGGTCACATGATTCATTCTTAAAGAAAAGATAAGAAGTAGAGTCCTCTTGAATCTACCATCAGGACCTCATAGAGAACATACCTCGATTTGAGCTGAAAATCGTCTTGAAAGTTCAAAGTCTGTTGTTGTTGCTAGCCGCCCGGGAGTAGGTTCTGAAGCAAAATATTCCCAGGTCCTGTGCCATCTTCACAGCTGTTTCTATGCATGAGTCCATTTTTGCAGCCACTGTATCAATCCGAGATTTTGGAGGGGCTTCCTCTCTTTCACTGCCACTCCTTTTTATCAAGCGTGATGTCCTTCTCCGGGGACAGGTCTCTCCTGACAACATGTCCAAATTATGAAAGATGAAGTCTCAATAGCCTTGTGTCTAAGAAGCATTCTAACTATACTTCTTCCAAGACAGAATTGTTTGACCATTTAGCAACCCATGGTACTTTCAATATTCTTCTCTAGCATCACAATTCAAGTGCATCTATTCTTCTTTGGTCTTCCTATTCCATGTTCAATTTTCATATACATATGAGGCAACTGAATATTCCTGGCTTGGACCAGTCTAACATAAGTCCTTAACATACCACCATTGCTGTTTTCCAGTACTCAAAAGAGTTCTTGTGTACCAAATTTACCCAATACATTGGGTCTTTGGATTTCTTGGCAGATGTTTCCAGCAGAATTGATTATGCATCCAAGTGAGACAAAATCCTTGATAACTTCAATAGTTTCTCCATTTATCCTCCAGTTGTGAGAATTTTGATCTTTTTTGAACTGAGTTGTAATCAATACTGAAAGCTGCAATCCTGGATCTTCAGTGGCAAGCACTTCAAGCCCTCCTCACTTGCAGCAAGCAAGGGTGTGTCATCTGCATATTCCCCTTTAAAGACAATGCTTGGAGGAAGGTGGACTTAGGCTTTGTCCTTTTGGCTGGACACCGAAGTCTGTGATTTTTCCTAAATTACTTTCTCCCCCTGAAGCACTTTGTACCATGTCTGGCACAAATTAGTGCTTTGAAGCAGTGAGCATGTGGTGTGTGGCAGCTTCTAGTGCTGCTCACCAAAGCTTGCCCATTTATTGCCAGACTTTAGTAGCATTTCAATGTCTACAAAGCTTTAGTTTAAGTGGGACCTAAACATATCTAAGACATGTGTTCCTTCTGGGTGAGAGACTAATTATTGGCACAATACGCCTCAGAGCTTTGGTTTCATTCTGCACAGAAATTGGCAATATTGAAGATGATGGCTCCATTAGTCTAGTGTAAGCAGACTCCTTGGCAATATATAGTGGGTCTATAGCATCAGCAAGAAATAGAGATTCATGTCTGACTCCATAGAGATATTTTTGTCACCCACTATTATAATAGTAACTTAACTTATCCTGAATGATATGTACTGTTATATGTTTATCTTATTGGTGACTATACATGTTTTCATGCAGGGTATATCAAATGGAAAATATTTATGTAATATTAGTCTTTTCAACTTTTTGTTTACTCCTGTATTAATTGAATATTTTGATGACAGACACTTCTGCTTCATGCAAGAGAATAAAATGTCTGTAAACAAAATATGGCCATGCCCCTTTTTTTGCATAGTTATTGGTTTTACCAGTAAATAACCTAATAATAGCAATCACTCTCATCATCATGTCTAATTATGCAAAGGTTGATGTACTCACTGCCCTGTGCATCTTTCTTTCCCCTTTCTAACTTTTCATTGTGAATTTTTTAAGTTTCAGAGGGCATTTCATAATAGTTTGTTCTATGTCATTGATGTAAATATATAAAATGCAAAGTAGCTCATTTGTCTTCTTCTATGTGTTTTTCTCAAGAGCTTCACCTCTTTCTCCATTTATCATGTTGTTATCTATTGGTTTATTATTATTGCTATTATTTTGACACTGAGTTTCAATCTATCCTGAAGACTAGAGCCCAGAATAGTTCTTGGAAGTGAGGATGATGACGCTTCATCTCACTTACTTTGGGCGTGTGCTCAGGAGAGACCAGTCTCTGGGAAACAGCACCAGGCCTGGGAAAGCAGAGCAAGAACACTAAAGAGGAACACCCTGGACAAATGACATTGACTCAGGGTAACTTCAGTGACGAATTCCAGCGTAACAACAATTGTGAAGATGTCACAGGACTGGGAAAAGTTGTGTTCCGTTGTATATAGTGAAGGAAGGAGTCAGGACCAACTTGATGGAAGCTAACACATTTTCCTCATTTTCACTATTCCTTTTCTGTTTGCATTCTGAACTTTGTTCTTGAGCAGATGTAGCATTTTTTTATCTCAAATGATTGCAGGCAACCCACCCCAGATCTTGTGTTACTGATCACCTGATAAACATATTGTTTGCCTGAAAACAGAGCCAAGGAGGTAAGGTCCATTTCAGTTCTGAAGGGCTTGATAGTCTTGAGAGTTCCATCAGTCTATCTATTCCATGAGCTTAGCTTAGCTTTTGCTTTCAGTGACTGGGAGTGCCACAAGAGAATGCCACTGGCCTCAAATGCTAACATCTCTTTTGGTCTTAGTCTCAACTGGGGCAAGGGTCTTGCCATCAGTCAAAACCACAATTCCTGAGACCAAGTGCACTTATGGTCTTAATCTCAACTGGGGCAAGAGTCCTGCCATCAGTCAAAACCACAACTCCTTGGACCAAGTCCACCAAAAGCCCCTCTACCCTGTAACACTTCCATTCCACTTCACTTGGATTTTCCTGGTATAACATATACAATCAGACATTAGCACATAAATTAGTTTTAGATTCTGACAGGTTGAAGTAGACATTTACTAAGATGATGGAAGAATACCATCAGTTACTTACAGTATCTTATAAGTAGATTACCAAGGGAATAATAACTACATATCTGGTATTGGAAAGGACATACATTTCTCTCATCTTAATCTCTGACTGCTTTCTATATGGACTCATCACTTTCAGCATTGTAAGCCCCTTTCAATGTGTCTGAGCCTCCTCCCTAGTCTTGTGCAAACATGAACTTGTCTCACTCTCACCTCTGTTTTGTGAAGTTGATCCTTTGATAAGTCAAGTGATAGGGATTTTGATTTGATACAAAGAATGATATAATCTCTAGAGAACACCTTTGCTTATGGGTGACTAGCCCTGATAGTAGAGTGGTTACCTGCTGGGATGCAATCTGCTTGGTTGGCAGTTTGAAACAACTCCTCAGGAGAAAGAACGAGCTTTCTACTCTTCTAAAACAGGTAGAGTCTCAGAAACCCCCAGACGAGTCATGACAAGTCAACATCGACTCACTCGCAGTGAGTTTGTTTTGAGAAGAAGCTTTAGAAAAGTTGACATATTAATATATATAATGAGGTTTGCCAATACTGTGCATCATTAATCATATGATTGATAACATGAGGAATGACATTGTACTCATAGTAAAAATGAACATTTCAAGTTCTATCCTGAAGTACAATATTGTTAATGATAGAGTAATATCAATATAACCAGGAGGAAGACTATTTATTCAATGCTATTCAAATTTAGCAATCACTAGTGCTAAAGATTAAAAATAAAGTATTTTTAAACAAACAAACAATAAAATCTACATAATTTCTGTGGTTTGAAATTGATTGAACATTCAGGCAAAATGCATAGATAATTGTGAATGCAAAAGGCATAGATTGAATGCAAAAGCTGAAAATAAAGAATTAGTAGTGGAACAAATGAGCAACATGATAAATGAAGAATAAAGTGGCCAAGAATTACATCTCAGGTGGATCCATGATCAACACTCATAGAAGAAGCAGTCGAAAAGTCCAATGACATGATCAACATCCATAGAAGCAGCAGTCAAGAAGTCCAATGCACTGGAAAAATCTGCTGCAAAAGACTTCCTCAATGTATTCTAAAAGTAAAGATATTACTTTGAGGACTGAAGTATACCTGAGCTGAGTCATTCATGGCATTCCAATGAATTCAGATCCATGTGCAGGATTAGCAATACATGAGGACGAACAAAGAAGTGCTGAATTTGAATTATGGTGACTATTCCATGAACTGCCAGAAAGAGAAGCAAATATTGGGGGCATTGCAGCCAGAAAGTGCCTCGAAAGCAGGATAACAAGGCTTTGTCTCATATAAATTTGGCCTCAGATATTCTAGGGATCAACCGCTAGAGAAGGGTATCGGACTTGGTACAATAAAAGGCCAGTGATAAAGAGGAAGACCTTCAATGAATTGAATTAACACAGTGACTATGACTATGGGCCCAAGCTTGGCAAGCCTTGTGAAGATGGCAGAGGACCAGGCCCTGTTCTGAACCAGTGTACATGGAGTTGCCATTTGTCAGAGTCTGCTTGACAACACGAAGCAACAACAACCCCTTTCAAAGAAGAGTTTCAACAGAAAGTCCCTTGGTTTGTTCATTTCAGTTGAGCTCCTATAAATACTCATAAGCATCTGAGATTCAAGCTGGCAGGCAAGCTTGTGTTTTGATCATCGGTTAGCAGCTAAAGAAAACTTTCTCCTCCTTGAGTTATTAACATATCCATGCCACCATTATCTACTGGGTGTCTAACTCTTATCTGGCAAATAAGATGCTATATATCTTTATGACAATGGGAAGTCATTGAAAGTTGAAAAGCAGAGACATTACATAATCAGATGTCTTTTTTTAAGATATAACTGGGGCTGTTGGGCAAAGGAAGAAGGGGGAAGGCAGTGACATGGCAGACAGAAACTTGGTGAGGTTATTGTAGAAGAGCATCCAAGAGAATGCTTGAAGTTCTGCAGTGTAAATAGAGATGAAAAAGGAGGAGCAAACTGTGACATATCCTTATTTGAGAAACTTCAGTAAGTAATTGGATGAAGTCTTTTCTTCCTGCATAATGGAATTTAGGCTCTCAATCAGAAGGTGATTATGACTGCTGCTTTACTTGTGAATGAACTTATATTGATTTTCCGGGTGAGATGCACCCAACTGAGCAGTACCTTAAGGGCTCTCAGATGACTGGACTTTGAACAAGAATTTCAGTCATTGAAAAACTTCCTGCAAAGAAGTGTGAGATGACATCACCAAATTCTACCTGGAGGGATATTTAATTTTCATAAGCTACTTCTTATTCACTAAACTGCAAGTGATCCCTGCTTGTTTCATTGGTCCACTCTGATTATACCCATAGCATCTGATATTGAACAATGTTTTTGAGTCTACCTAGTTTAAATCCTTGACCTTTTTTGCTGTAATGTAAATTCATGGAGGGTGAGAATAGCTTATATTCACTTTTATCTATTCTATATCACTTTGAATTTAATTGCATGAAGCGAAGGTAATAAATCCCTGATTGTTTCTATATGTTCTTTGGGTGATCTTGTTTTAGTTTCTGCAGATCCGTCTTTCTGGGATGGTGTTCCTTGTTCACAAATCCAGCAGATCATTTGGGGTCTAACTCAGAAATATATTTTTGGATGCTGTTGGTTATCTCTGAAGTGATCCGTATAAGCCGTAGAAAATCACTGTTCAATTCTGCAACATCTTCACAATGGAGTGAATCATTGCTGCCTTCATGTATTACCTTCCACCCTAGGGTATTTATATTCTGTCAATGTCAGACCATATTCTCTTATTGTCTGCAAGGTTTTATTGGATGAACTTTGTAATTGTATCACCTGATTATTTTTGCACAAATAAATTATTTTAAAATTATTATTACCAGACTGGTCCCAATGAGGTGGAGACTAAATATGTCCCAAGTGTCCTACATTTCCAAAAGGCTATACTATTCCATTATCCCTGATGTTAATCACTGCTCTTCCCCTTAGTACATGTTCTCATGACTCAGGGTTCCAAAATTCATGTCAATCTCACAGAATTCATAAACTGTCAAGGAAATGGCTCATGTGGTTGTAGAAGCTGATAAATCTGAAGTTCAGGGTTCCATATGGGGATCCTCCTTATTTACATTAAATCAACTCTATTGAGTCTCAAAGTTGTAACCACTGGTGAATCAGGTCAGGAAAATGATTACCTGCTCAAGTTTCAAAACCTGCCAAGTCAAGCAGAGGCAAGCTAGACACAGGACCCAGAGGGAGATAATAAACTGTGCCCAAGCTGTGAAGTGTAGTTACAGACACATGAAACATCTGAGAAAATAAAAATCTCACCTTCCTCACCAGGCAAAGGAGCATGATGGGATTCATATCAAGATGATATGAATGTTAGTCATGGAGCACATCGTTAGTGCCCAACCAACAATCATCATAAATAATCATCATTATCATCGCACTTAACTTGTCTCATTTGTACTACTCCAGTCTTGGGCCAACAGTCTAATAGAGTAGTAAGTGGCATCAGATTGGTGTTTGTTACTGATGTCTCAGACTCGTCTTCTGTACATGCTCAGTCAGGAAGGAAGGTCACACAGATGACATCATGACCATATGTGAGACTTTAATGGAGACACATTTTTTGCCTTCTAACAGAAAGATATTAGGTAGAGGAAACACTGATCACTTCCATGCATCTTATGTAGGCTAGGTCTAGTCTTAGCCAATTTTATGACCCAGCTTCCTGCTTCTCTGAATAAGGAAGCAACTGGCTGTATGCCTATGATGGGAACAGTTTAAAACGGGAAATGTGTTATTGTGTTAATGAAGGCTATCACCACGGGTGTTTAGGATAAGATTTATAATATATACAAAGTGGAGGACTATGGCTAGAAGGGGCAAAGTAATTAACAGTGCTCTTTGAAACTTGTCTACTGTGGATGAACTGTTAGTATTTGAAATACTAATAGAATCATTTTCTAGTTCCCTACATGGTAACAACGTACAAATCACTACAGTATGACAAATGAGAGACAAGTAGTAGGTCAACTCCAAACAAAGTCTTAATGACATCTTGACCCCACAAAGAATTCTATTCTGTGTTCTTACAGAACCCTGCTATGTCTGGATTATAAGGTCTTTTTGAGTGGGGGAGCTAGGTCTTTTCATCTCTGTATCCCCAATACAGATACAAAGACTGTTTAGCACTTATTAGGGGCTTGATGAAGCCTAAGCAAAAGTCAGAGAATTTACAAAATTGGTCACAATATTCTTCCATTCCAGTATAGGTGGCCATTTTAATGTAATATTGGCAACATTTCAATCAAGAAGGAGAGTCTGTTTGACCTCAATATGAATCATGTTTGGCTTTGTGACATTATTTGATCAATAAAATGTAGTTGAGGTGATCACCTGCAACTTCTAGGGTTACACTAAGAATCCATGTAGTTTCTGCCTTCACTTTCTTGAAACACTGCCTTGAGATCAACATATCATTTATTCTAGCCTTTTGTAGGATGAGTAACCATATGAAAAAGAATCCAGTCGCTGGAACTAACAGCTAGCACCATCTCCCAAACGCATGAGACAGAGTCAACACAGCCAGTTCTCAGGCTTAATGGAGATGCATGCATGACCCTAGATATAATCAGGAATGGAAGTAACCAGCAATCCCACATAAGATGAATATTAATAACTTATTTTCTTCAGCCAGTAAGTATTAGAGAAGAATTGTTATGTAGCAAGACTTAATTGGCAGAAGTGCCTTGAATTTGAAGAGGAGAATGCTATAGATGAGTTGATGAAACAGAAAACCTAAGTTAATTGAAATTGTTTATTATAGTATCATTGACGTAACATCATTGAGGGCTCTATCTCCATAGTTGATATATATGGCTCAACAAGAAGTACAACTGTATCAGAGACATGGTTTTAGCTGCATGCCTCCAACTTGGCTACAAATGAGACAAGTTAAGCGCGATGATAATGATGATTATTTATGATGATTGTTGGTTGGGCACCAACAATGTGCTCCATGACTAACATAGTATTCTGTAGTGGAAATCAATATTCACTGCAGAACTTCTCAGTGACCTGATGCTTTTGAGAGGCACCCACCACCTTGACTTTCAAACATTCACAACCTGGATTTTCCTTATTCTCAGAAATGTGGGAGCCACACTGGACTGCAGATAAATAGTATGGTAGTCAGACTGTTTTCCTCAACCATGCAATTTTCTCAGCTGTTTTCCCTCAGCCCATATTTGATTCCTGCTGATTTCACAAGCCATTAGTGACCTGTCATGATCATGTTGCCTGCCAATCTCAGTTATAGTTCTGGTCTCCAATAGTCAGAATTCACAGGTTCTGAAACCAGGGGATAGAAAAATGGGAATGGAGTCACTCACTCTTACTCCTAGTGACCCAGTAGCAACACTTTGCCTCAGTTCTGGCAATCCTGTGCTCATTAAGTCTGGCGGATTTAATTGTGAAGGGGGAAATATTCCCACTTGATACTTCCATCAAAGATAGCACTGATGCTTTTGAGCTGGCAATAAAGAATGCCTCCTTGCAATTTTGGATTCCTCATGCCTTTGGATCAATAGCCAAAGAAGGGAGTTACTGTTTTGAGTGATGTCATTGACTCTGCTTACCAAAGGGAAATTAGATTGATTTTATATGATGGATTTGATGGTCATGTCTAGAATCCAGGAGATTTCTGTCATGGCCTACGATGAAAGCCAATGATAAACTACAGCAACCTAATTCTGAAATGGCTCTTAATGGCCCAGGAACTTAAGGAATTAAGGTTTGGATCATCCTACCAGGTAAAGAACCACAACCAGTTGAAGTACTTGCTGAGGGCCAGGAAATACACAATGGGTAGTAGAAGAAGATAGTTCTAAATACCAGCTATGGCCGAGTGATCAGATGCAGAAACAAGCACTATGTTGTTATGGATATTTCCTCCCTGTAGATATACAACAGATATTTCTTTTGTTTGTTTATAAAATATAAGTTGTAATGGGGTTGTTGTGTTTTTGGTTGTATGCATGTTGGTCATATTATGTTAAGTGCAAATAAGACTTACTTATTGTCTTTGTTGGAAGATTATTTATGCTTTAGAGGTGTGTACATGTGCCAAAGGGTGGACTGTGATAATAAGTTAGGGCAAGTGGAGAGGGCCCGAATTCTCATAGACTTGGCAGTTGAAGCTTAATTAATTCCCCATGATATGATATAATCAAATCCATGATAAAATCTGATGAAATCAGCCAAGCAGTCATAACTTTAGGATAGAGTTCAACCCCTTATTCAGGACACAGCTTTGATGCAATTGAAAAGAAGATTTCTCTGAGACCTATTTCCTTTATAAGTGAACACTGTACAAAAGCTCCCCCTGCTTTTTTCTGGGTCTGTATCTGCCAAGGTTTTGGACTTGAGTCTATGGCCCTCCCTATTGCCTGTGTGAGCTGGGTTCAGGAGTGTTGCTTCAGCACTCAATGCTAACTGCAAAAGCTGCTATTTGGAATCCACAGCCTCTCCATGGTAGAGAGATGAGACAGTCTGCTTCTGCGAGAATTTACTGCCTTAGAAACCATATGAAACAGTTTTCCTCGGTCTATAGTGCCCCGATGAGTTAGAATCAGTAGCAATGAATGGAGAACTGGGTTCAGGCAGGCCCTAGGGAGACAATTTATTGCTTGTTCTTAGAATCAATTCACTTCTTTCAAGCTGATTAATAAACTGATAGGTTTACACTGACTTCAAATGAAATGACAGTTCACTTTATTTAACACTTATTAAGCACCTACTACACCTCAGTAATAATGCTAGGCATTGGAGGCCAAATGATGGATGAGGCCCTTGAGGATTTCAAATCACCTTAGGAGAGAATTCATTTTCTCTGCTCACATAAATATGTGTATGCTAAAATTTTATTGAAACATATATATACATTTCTATCTGCTCTTATATAAGCCAAAAGATTCATGGAAGGCCTATGGATGACCTTTCTTCCTAGTCTGACTCAGTCTGGAAGCTCCAGTGAAATCTGATCTAGCTCACAGAAACACAGGTACTTTCACTGGTCTGTGAAGTATATTGCAATGAAGTATATTGGCCAGCAATTGAACCTGGATCTCCTGCATGAAAAGTGAGAATTTTTAAGTACTTACAAAGGGATTCATAGCTTGTGGAAAAATTGAATTAAATGATAATAGAATTTTCCCACAAACTTTTTGAAGTTCTCTAATGTGTGTGTGTGTGCGTGTGTGTTGTGTGTATAAATGCCTTCCTTAGGTTGATAATTTATAAAGTAGCTTTAAATTTCAAGATATGTCTGCACCTATCACTGGAGTATAAAATTTGAAAGAAAAAAAGGCCAGAATGATGAGTTAAATAACCAAATAAAAGCTCAGCTGAGCATGGAAATTAAACTTACTTGAAAGTCAAGTGTGAGAGACAGAAGGCCTCAAAATGACATCAATTAGCATTGGAGGGCATAGGGTGTGATCAGAAAGCAGAAGTATAGACTTGACTCATCTTATTAACATAGAGCCTATTATTTTAAAATAAATGAAGAGAAAGCTTTATTTTTTTCTTCTGCTGTTTGAAACTGGACATTTTCCTGGGAATTTTCCCAGAAAAAGACTAGAACATTTGAGCTTCTCATGAGCAAACCCTTCTTGATTTAATTAGAGAGGTGACTGCATGGTTCTGTGTTTAGGACAACTATTACTCTGGTTCCTTGAAGCTTCCTTATCTGTCTCTTCATACCCCCACTATCATGACCCCAGTCCTGCCTTCCACATGGGCTAGAACAGAGCACATGCACAGAAACAGATAAGAGATAAGAGCCCATTACACATAGAATTCAAGAATAGGAATGGGAGTAGCGACACCAGAAGGGTAAGGAGAAGGTGGGGAAAGGAGGGGAGGGATGGAGAACCAATTGGATTGCAATTATCAACACATAACCACCACCACCACCACCACCCACCTCCAGGGGGAATGAACAACAGAAACTGCAGGGGAAGACAGATGGCAGTAGGTGTAAGATATGAAAATAATAATAATTGATCAAGGGATCACAGGAGTGGAGGTGGGGAGAGAGGGGGAAAAAGAAGAGCTGATTCAAATGGCTCAATGAAAAGTAAATGTCTAGAAAATAATGATGACAACAGATGTACAGATATGGTTGATATTATTGATGTATGGATTATTATAAGGGCTGTAAGAAAGTCCCAATAAAATGATCTTTCAATTAAAAATAAGATAATAATAAAAGAAAAATGAAGAGCTGATTAATATATTGGAATTTTTCCATGTAAATTTGAAGAAAATGTCCAATTTTGAAGAAAAAAAATAAGAGTGAAAAAGATCATGATGGGCCTTGAATATGCTTCTTTCTGCTAGGAGATTTCAGAGCTGTGTTGTGACAGCAGCCTTCATCATCGAAACAACTCAGGCAAGTCGTCCTGGTGGCATCCTCCTCTCCTGCCCACCATTCAGAGTGAATTCTCCAAGCAGACAAAATGAGAAGATGATGGCCAAATGTTCTAAATCTACTCTTGATTTGCCTAGTCAGTGTGTTGTCAGGGATAATAAAGCTGACTACAGAGATTGGTGCTCAGTGTGTCATAATTCCTTCGTAGTAGTAGTCGTGGTTGACTATAAAGGGATTTTGGGGAAGGTTCTTTTTCTAATTGCTTATGAAATTATTTTCTGAGGGTGTTGAGAACTCCTCACATCTGCATATCTCCAAGCAACCAGTTTTGTATATCACCTCTTCCATATGACTGAGTTGACTCTGGCAGTTGATGAAGACTGAGCTGGGTGAGAACAGACAAAGAATTTTCTCAATTCTTCCCATGCCTTTTCAGCACCATATCTTGAATTGAACTTAGCCTTTCCCAGTTCTTCATATTGCATTCATTCCTTCATCTAGAGATGCCTATTAACCTTAGCATTGAATTCCCTCCATTGCCCTACAGATTATATTACCCAGTAAATGAACCAATGGGCCAATAATGCTCCCAAGTATGTTCTATTGAAGTAAACTAATCAGAGATCTGAGGCGGGCATATATCTAAGCAAAACCAAACTCACTGGCATTGAATTTATTCCAACTCATAGCCATCCTATGGGGACTAGGCTCCCCCTGTGCATTTCTGAGACTGTAAGTCTTTGTGGAGGCAAAGAGTCTCATCTTTCTCATGAAGAGCACTGGTGATATTGAACTTGCTGCTAGCAGTCCAACACATTACCCACTGCACCAGCAAGGTACCTCAGGGAATATGTAGGGGGAAAGAAATTAACTTCCCAAAGTACTTGCCCTAAAAAAACTGCCAGTTTCTCCCGAGTTGGCAACAATATTAGTTAAGGCAATTAACTGTGAAGCCAGATACATGCCCAAATATCAAGGACAGAACTTAACAGTTCATGTCTAGCTCACGTAACAGAGGAATGTAAGTGTTCCTGCAGGAACACCTAGTCTCACCCAAGGAGTGATTCAGGGATCCAAGGTCCATTCATCCTGTGGCTCTGTCATCCTCAACATGCTGTTTCTAAGGCCACACAGTAGATTCCATTTCAACCAATTAGAAGGGGGAAAGAAACACAGGAATGGCAATTGGAGAGATGTGCTGTTTTCTTCACTTTCTTTCATGCTCCGTGGGGCAGAATTCAGCCCAAATGCCACACTTTGAAGGAAATTGAAAAAGAAGAACATTGTGTGCTCAAAAAGAAGAAGAAATGGCTTCCGTGATCCTGAATTCTCTGCCAAAGTAGGGGAGCCCATTTAAATTAGTGGTGTCAAGAGTAAGCATGCTCCACTGCTAACCAAAAGTTGGCAATTTGAGTTCAGCCAAAGGAACCTTGACAGATCACCCTGGTGATCTATTTAAAACAAGAGTCCTTTGGCATCTAGTTGACCCACTGTTCTTCTCTGTCACACATGAGACTATCATGGGTTGGAAATAATGTGACAGAAACTGTTTGTTTATTCCCCCTGATCCTGACATATCAAGAAGGACAGAAATAAAATGATAATCACTTGTTAAAGACTATGTATATTTTAATATGTTACTATACCATCATAAAATCATATAATCATATTATATACATTTTATATAGTAATAATTATAAATAGATTTATTCCCAGAGTCATAAAAGACCCCTATATTTTGATTCAATAATTATTAGGGGAATAGAGTTTACAAAAATAATACCAAATGGTAATGTAATATTATAAAATAATTTTCATTATTTATGTACTTATATTAACAAATGCAAAAACAATATGATCAGTCATTAGTAAATAACATATCCACTTATTTTGCTATAAGGCAAACATTCAAAATAATTATTATGAAGATTATAAATACCATATAAGTTTCTTATTTTTGATGTCAAATGAATTTTCTGGAAATATGCAATTTTTCCAGAAGTATTAAAGCATTGTTTTGTGCACTGGGGTTGCAACAGTACCCAAGGCAAGTCCTCTAAGACAATGTGCTGTTAGTCCTGTGTAGGAGGATGAGTCTAAACCTATGGCTAAAACAGCATAGAAAACTTTTTAAACAAAAGTTTAAAAGTGTGAAGCTATTGCTTCTGAAAATATCTTCCATCAAGGTCTATACATTCTGAAGATGATGTTTCCATCCCATAACCCTTTCTCAGTGGAATCTGTGTGTGTTGATTTATTAAGGTCCAAATGGTAATTTGGGCAATCTCAGGGGACTCATCCTATTTCTTTTAAGTCTTCTTTAACTATTGAGAACAAAGCAGAACACTGAAAGGACAAAATCAGGGCTGTCAGAAGATGGGTAAGAGTTACTAGAGACATTCTCGCTTTGAAATTATGAGCAAGTTCATTTGTCATGTGGGGAAAAGTTTCCTGGTTACGACTTTCTTGGCCTTTTTCTCAAAAAAATGCAGCTTTCCTTTTGCTTAAAATTTCCGTAGGAACCCTTCAGATGAATGTCCATTTCCTTAAAGAAAATCTACCAAGATTATCTCTTTGAAATTCAAATAGACAGTCATCATAACCTTTGCAGTGATTTCTCTCTCTTGAATTTAACTGGCCAGTCTTGGAAGGCATTATTTTGATGGGGAACATATTTTTTGAAGGTAGCTAATGAGACAAAGATTAGTGCATTTCTACAGAACGTCTCTGCAGTCATCACTGATCACAGGTCAAACATTTAAAATAAATAAACCTGTGCAAGCATGAACTGGACCTCTAGTATCAGAGTTTTTTGATTAACCTTGGCACAAGAAGAAAGAGTAGGCTGAGCCCCGGTAGTATAGTGGTTGTGCGCAGGACTGGGGCCCACTGGGTTGGAGGTTCAAATCCAGCAGCAAGGCTGGGCCTCCTACTCCCACCACCAGAGGGCAATGATGCCCCTCCCCCCAAAAGAAGAAAAGTATTTATTCCTCCCCCCGCCACCCCCCGCAAGGTTATCAATACCCCAGAGTTTCCACTCAGTTTTTCTGTCTTGTATCTTTTAAAATCTCTTTAAGGATCTAAAGGAGATTAGTTGGCACACTAGTTAAAGTGCTTAGTTAGCAAACTAAGAAGTTAATCCTTTCTTACCCACTGACAGTTTTTGCGGTGGAGAGAGGAGTCCACTTCCTCTGGGGACCCTGTGAATGAGCTCACTCTAAGCTGGATTCTAGCATTTCTGTGAGTCGAATTGGCTCCATGGCAGTGTGCTTTGGTGTTTAAGAATTTGAGATGTTACTCACATTCTCATTATGGCTCCTAGATATTTTTTTCAATGTTTTTATTGGGAGCTCTTAAAGCTCTTATAACATTCAATACGTTATTTGTATCAAGCATATTTGTATACATGTTGCCATATTCATTTCCAAATATTTTCTACTTGATCCCTTGGTATAAGATCCTCTTTCCCCCTCCTTTTTTAAAAAATAAATCATCTTATTGGGGGCTCATACAGCTCCCATCACAATTCATACATACATCAATTGTATGCAGGCCACATTTGAACACCACCCTCAAATCATCTTCCCTCCACTTAGGCCCCCAGCACCACTCCCCATATTTGCCTTGTCTCTCTCCTCCCCCTCCCCATGAACCCATAATAATTTACAAATTGTTATTACTTTTTCATATTATACACTGTCCAATGTGTCTCTTCACTCACTTCCTTGTTGTCCATACCCCAGAGAGGAGGTTATATGTAGATCCCTGAAATTAGTTCCCCTTTCTATTCCACCATCTGTCAATTCACCTATTGCTGGGCTTTGGGTTCCCAATCTGTACTCCCCCTCATGTGTAGTGGTATAATTTTTAGTTCTTTGATGCCTGATACCAGATCCCTTAGACACCTCATGGTCACACAGGCTGGTGTGCTTCATCCATGTTGACTTTGTTACTTCTGAGTTGGGTGGCTGTTTGTTCACTCAAGCTTTTGAGACCCCAGATGCTATATCTTTGATAGCCGGACACCATCAGCTTTCTTCACCACCTTTGCTTATGAACACATTTTTCGTCAGCAATCATACCAGGAAAGTGAGCATGCAATGTTATGACTTTTAGTTCTTGAAGCCTGATAACTGATCTCTTAGGCAGGTCTTATTTTTCAATCCTTGGATGATCCTTATTTTGTATTAAATCTAGGGTCAGAATTTGTTAGCCAGTGTGTGACTCAGCCTGTAAAGCAGAGCCTGTCATCTCAGAAGGTTTTCTTACTTCTCTTCCTATGAGGATCCATTTCAATATGAGTGTGCAATAAATCAGACCACGGCATAGTACCAGTTACCTCCTTGTACACTCTCATGTATGTTCCCTGCTATCTTGTCATTATTGCTTTATCTATTATAACCATTCATGTTTCTCAAATTTTTCTCTTTTTTCTTCTTAAAAATACATTTATTGGGGTCTCTTACATCTCTTATCACAATCCATACATTCTTCCAATGTGTCAAGCACATTTGCACATATGCCACCATCATCCATTTCAAAGCATTCTCTTCCCACTTGAGCCCCTGATATCAGCTCCCCTTTTCTTCCTCCTTCCTCCCTCACCTGCCCTCACTCACAAACCCCTGATGAGGTATAGATTATTTTTTTCATATCTTACATCATCCTTCTTCACCTCTCATCCAATTTTCCATTATTCATATCCCTTGGAGGAAGTCCTAGGTTGATCCTTATGATCGATTTTCTCCTTCTCCCCCAACTCTCTCCTAGTCCTCCTGGTCTCTACTCTTCTTGTTGACCCTGAGGGGTTTATCAATCCTGGATTTCCTGCATTGCTGGCATACAACATATCTGTAGCAGTGTGTCTACTCTTGTCTGATCATTTTCATGTATATAATCTATGTGAGGGGATACTTGGGAAAAAGCTCCGCTGGGCAGAACTTTCATAGCACACATTTCCCCCCACTAGACTCCGCTCGACTTCTTATTGTTTCTGCGAATGCAGAGGGAACTGAAAAGAAAGCAAGTAGACAAGATAGAAGAGGTGAAGAAAAAATTGAAGGAGGTGTTTTCAGCCATGCAAACAGATGAGCCTGAAAAATGATTCCAAGAATGGAATTTTATATTTGATAAGTTTATTAAGTGTAATGGAGGGTACTTTGGAAATGATAAAGTTTTTTTGTGTGTGTGTGTGCGTGCACATGTGTGTATGAAACAAGTATGGCTTGTTTTTCCAGCTACCCTCTCTGTCACTTTTGAAATCATCTCGTTTCCATTTCTTAACTAGTTGTATTATTATTATTATTTTTTTTTTTAGGCATCACTGCCCTCAGGTGGTGGGAGTAGGAGGCCCAGCCTTTGCTCTGTGGAGCTGGAATCGAACCTCCATCCCAGTGGGCCGCAGTCCCGCGCACAACCACTACGCCACCGGGGCTCAGCTAGTTGTATTATTTTTTAAATCAACATTTCATTAACACTACTAAGAAATTAGTAGCATCTACATAGTGCCTATTTCAATCTCATGTATAAAGCATTCATTAATTGTAGCATAGCCCTCTCTTTATTTTCTTTTAAAAATACAATGATGAAGAGTCTCATGGCTCCCAAATGCAGCAAAACCATCATTAGTGATAGCAGCACCAATAGACAAAGAATATGTATTGATCAAAGTGAGAAACAATAAGCTATTAAACAATGTGGAGGTGGAAAATCAATGTATGAACTGCATGCAATGAAGGCATGCTGGAGCTCATAATCATCACATCCCTCAAAATCAAAGAAAGCATTCTCTGAGAAGTTAAAGACTAATTAAAATGTGAAAAGTGCCTGTTTCAAAATTGCTAATGTCATGGTATCATGGATTGAGTTGTGTCCCCCCAAATATGTGTCAAATTGGATTGGCTACCATTCTCAGTGGCTTGGCAGTGATGTAATGACAGAATGTGGTAATTATGTAATGGTTCACCCATGATTACATAAACATGTGGTAAACAAATGAGAGACTTAAGGAGAGAATTCAAGTCCATTAAATACAGAATATCTTTGATCTGTTAGGAGGGGTGTTCCCCTGGATTGTGACTTACAACACCTGTTATTTTCCAAGAGACAGAAGCAATTCAAGAGAAAGATGTGGGGATGGCATTCATGTTTTGCTCCCAGACCCAGGGGAATATAGATGCCAAGACACATGCAGGTCTCAAAGGAATGAGAGGCTCACAGATGAATCAAGGTCATAAAACCTTTGGCCTAAATGTGAGCCGGCAGGGAGCGAGAACCTTCCCCTAGAGTTGGCACCATGGAAGTGCACTTTTTGCCTCCAAAATTATGTGACAGTAAATTTACTTCGGGTAAAGCTATCCACCTGAGACATTCCTATAGTAGTCAGAGTATGACAGGTAACTATAGTCACTAGATAATAAGTTATAGATGCACTAGATAGCAAGACAGACTGAAAACCAAACACAAAAGTGAATACCTCTTATGATGCTGACTGTCATAGCTAAGGCACAAACTGCTTCAAGATGCCTAAAGAAAAAGCAGGATCAAAGTATAATAAGAGTTGGCACAATCCCCAAATCACATAATATCCTATTTCACTGAAGATATCATGACATTAAGCAACTTATGACTGTACATGCCTATAAAATGGCATGAAGGTAGCATCTGGCCTTCACAAGGAGGAAGAGAATCAAATTCACTATCAGTCGAAGGTTAGACATACCTCCCCCTCATCAATATCCTGAATGTCTGACTAATCCTGAAACCAACTATTCATCTCATAATGCTCTCCACTTCTTTGCTGAATTCCATCATCTGTGGCATTGACTACATAGAATTCATTATTAAGAGATCTACTGGGGAAGTTAGCAACTTGCCATATATTCAGGATCAGAACGCTCTGGAGACTCTTCCTGTCGGCAAATCTTTTTGATCCTTGACCTCTCCACTGTGTGACCCCCTGGCCTGGACAATGTAGCAAGGTTTTTTCAGGGTTGTTGATAAATGCCCAAAGTTCAGTACCCTCTACCACAAGCCTCAGCCTGAAGGCACTCAGTTTTAACTCTGTGGGTCACAAACCTAGCTTTCCTAAGGAAATATGTGCAGATGCCCTACTGAGCATATAAGCTACTGGCTTGAAGGTACAACTGGTCTTTGATGGATGGGCAGAGAATCTGCCACTCAATCTCCTGTCCTGAACATGCGTTCTTCTGTGGATCCTCCTCTGCCACCCTCTGGTGTCCCAGTTTTCTTTGTCCTGGCAAGTCGGCCGGCAAGGTCTGAAAGACATACTCCACAATGGGCTCGTCCTTTCTTTTAGATGTTTTGTTGTGGATGGATTGAAGGTCTTCGGAGCATATTATCAGTCTTTCCACAATTCCCACACATTCAGTGTCACCTTACCCATTGCATTGACCTCAATATATCACCACTTGTCCCTTTTCATTTTCATTTCTGTTTCCCTTACTCTGTCTTCCCTAGCCTTCTTTCCTACCCTAGTTACCTCGGGTAACTTTAAAGCCTGAACACTGTTATGATTTTGAGTTCCATTCTACAGTTTCCTCCCACTCTATTCACAATCATTTTGAGAGCAGTGGGGAGTGTTAGCTGGGCACAAGGTAGCTTTTCTGGTTTCAGTGTGTGATAACTGAGAGTTGCATAATTCATTGGTTCTCTGGACTGATTGTTTCCAAGTGGCTTTCGATTTTTTTTTATCACTCTTCTTTCTTCTATATCAGTGGTTCTCAACATTCCTAAAGCGGTGACCCTTTAATACCGTTCCTTATGTTGTGGTGACCTCCCCCCCAAACACATTATTTTTGGTGCTACTTAATAACTGTAATTTTGCTACTGTTATGAATCAGGTAACCCCTGTGAGAGAGTTGTTCAATCCCTAAAGGGATCGCAACCCAAAGGTTGAGAACCACTCTTCTAGACAGTTGTTGCCCCAATGTTCTGTAGATAACAATTGCCCCTGAGATTGCTATTCATGAGCTTTGAAGAACCCAGTTGTGACTCACCAATAGAGGATGTTGAACACTATATCTGGGAACTGTGTTAATCCAGTTGACCATGGCCAGTTGACCATCAAGACTAGGGTCCTGGTCATCCAATCTCCAAAACTCATTCCTTCAAAGTGCTATGTCCAAGAAGTTTTTATAATCTTGTCCCCTGTATGCTCTGCCACATTCAGGGATACATTTGCAGAATGCTAAATACCCATATTTAAATTCACTTTGCCAAATATCTCTCTCTCTCTCTCTCTCTCTCTCTCTCTCTCTATATATATATATATATATATATATATATATTCCATTCTTGCTCTCATAATTGCTGTTTATCCACACATCAACTATTAGATTGCCACTATCACAAGATTGCCTATGTCATAGTAATTTAACAATAATTGCCTCTGTTGCCTTTAACCCTTAACAAACTTCCCAGTGTTTTTCCCTGCCTCCCCTCCATCATTTACCAAGTTCACTTTTATGGTATATTGCCTTCCTCTTCACTCAAGTTCACACTCACTTACTCTGTAACCTCTGACAGTTTTTTCTTTCTTTGCCCTCCCTCCCTGGTAACCATCAAAGGATATTTCTTTTATCGTAACCCCCCTCTTCACTTTTTACAATACTAGTTGCCCACACTATTTGTCCTTTCATGATTGGCTGCTTCAACTCAGCACACCAGCCCCCAGGTTCATCCATGCTATGAGTTGTCCCACAGGCTCATCCTTATTTGTTAACCTTGCACAATGTTCTATTATATTGGGGACACAGAACTTTTCTCCCATTTTTTCCACAGATGGGCATTTATATTGCTTCCCTCTCTTTACTATGATGAATAATGATCAGATAAATGTTGATATACACACATCTATTCATGTGTCAACTCTCATTTCTTTATTATGTACACCAGGTAAAGAGGAAGCTGTATCATATTGTATTTCTGTGCCCAACTTTTTGAAGAAGTAACAGTAACATAATCAGTGGTTTGCTATTTTATAGTCTTGGTATAAAATGTATATGCCATCTGTGTGTGAGCATATTATGGTCTTCATAATCTCACCAGCATGTATTGTTTGCTGCCTTTTTGAACTTTGCTATTAATACTGCCATGAAGTGATAGCTCATCATCATTTTGATCTTTATGTTTCAAATGACTAGTAATTACAAAACTTTCTTCATATCATGCTTATTTCTTGTGAGTGGTGAGACCCTCCATACCTGCTACTGAAATGATGCATTTTAAATCCAGTAAGATGGCAAAAGTGGCCAAGTGATACACTATATTTGCATAGTTTCACCCAGTCATTTGTTGAGAGTTACAAAAAATGATGGCTAAAAGGCTCAGATCAAGTAGTTCACTGCACTACAATGATAGTTGTTTTAAATTATGATGTTGACAACTGGATGTCTCCTTGACTCCTCAAATTCAACATGTCTAACCACAAATACTTTCTTCATGTCCCAATTTATCTTCTTCTATATTCCAGATTTTGGTTCATTAATTCATTCAACATATAACCCCTCTATCCACTCTCCATTTCTCATTTCTAGCCTGTGCATACCATATCAATTTCCACCAAACCACCAGAGATTTTCTTAAAATATCACATTTTCCCTTATCTCTGTGCCCTTGAATGGAATATCTTCCCACATTTCTACTCTCTTAGTGAATATCAATTCATTTTTAACTCCTATTTTAGGTCTATTTCATCTAATATTGGACAAGCATATAATTTTTAAAAGAAAACAACTTTTCAATATTTCTACAAAGTACAATTCCTAATCTCTGTCTATTGTTCTTCATCTAGAACTACTTTCAACACTTTTGAGTAATAAGCATATAGATTTACCTCAATTTATATTCCTAGATCATTGTCCACTTTTCCATTTCTCAAATATTAGTTTTAGAAATTTATTGATTTCTACTATGTAAAAGGAAGAATGAGCTTTTTTGTTTTCACCATTCACTACCATCTCATCAGTGTTATATTGCAAATTTTAAAGAGGCTCTTAAAAATACTACCTACATATCATCACAATTCAGACATATAATATAGCATGTTTACTTTTTCTGACCTGTCCAGGTTTCCAAGAATTAATGATTATTCCCTTAATTTTCCTTGTATTCCAAATGATTGCTATTCTAAATTTCTTCAGTTATTTAATTCTGTGAGCTCTTTCAGATGTACCCAGTATTTAATCATTTTCATATTCCTGAAGAATCTCTTGGGTCTTTGAGGTCTTCTAGGCTGTCCTCCTGTTTTTCTTGGAGATACCTGAAGTCTTACCCCACCATTATTCTGGGAGTTTCCTTTGCAATTCTCTTGTTTTTAGGACCTTGTTTATTGGATCTTGTATTACCCTCTTTCCTAAAACATTCTCATTTTGTTGGAGCACTTCCTTTGGTAGTTTCTTGATAAGAGGCACATGAGGTAAAAAAGCTTTAGATCCTGCTATGTGTTAAAATAACCTTTTTCTATTGTCATTCTTAACTTGGATTTTGTTGGTATATACAAGCTAAAATTGGGACTAAACATCATTCAGGATTATGAAAGTATTGTTTTAGCTTCTAGAGTAGTTGTTGAGAAATCTGATGTGGTTATGATCCTTTGCATGTAACCTTGTTTCATTGCTCCTTGGTTCTAGAACTTCATGATTTTTCTTACACTTTGATGGCCAAAACCAAACCCCCTGACACCAGGTTGATTCTGCCTCACAGCAACCCCACAAAGAATGTCCAAGTCTATAAATCTTTATGGGAGCATATGTCCCCATTGACAAAATCTTGTTGGCTGGAGGTAAAGAGAACTTGTCACAGTGGCTGGTGAAGATCAGGATTTCAGCCTCTAGTATATAGGATAGCTCATTTTACAGAAGACGAATATCCTCTTGATTGGACCAAAAGGTAATAATCATGATAAATGGAGAAATGATTAAATTTTCAAGGATTTGGTCATGCTTAGACCCACAGTGGAAGCAGCTGTCGAGAGATTAGATGATGTATTACATTGGTAAATCTGTTGCACAAGACCTCTTTAGAGATTTGAAAATCAAGGAGACTACTTTGAAGACTAAGGCATGCCTGACCCAACTCATGGTATTTTCAGTTGCCTCAGATTCATGTGAAAGGGAGACACCCAATAAGAAAGATCAGAGGGAAGAATTGACACATTTGAATTGTGATGCCACAGAATACTGAAAGTACCTTGAGCTGCCAAAAGGACATCAATTTGCCTTAGAAGAAGTATAACCAGAATGCTAATTAGGAACAAGGACAGTGAGACTTTGTCCCCTATATTTGGGACATAATTTCAAGAGAGACCAGATCCAAGGACATTGCATTTGGTAGAGTGATAGCAAACAATCAGAAGGGCTTCCGTGAGATGGATGGACACAATGGCTGCATGGATGGGCTGAAACACAGGAGCGATTGTGAGGCTGGCGCAGGACTGGCCATGTTTCATTCTGTTTTGCATAAGATCGCTCTGAGTCAGAGCAAATTCCAGGGCACCTACCTGCAGCCCCGCCTTACTCTTCTCCCGGGAGCAGCTGCTCACGTTAATGACCAACTTTATTAGCGGTCCAATGCTTACCTGGTGGTGCCACAAGGGTTTTTTGTTTTGTTTTGTTTTGTTTTTTTGTGAAGGAAAATTGGAGGAAATCTCCCATTTGGAAATAGAGGAAAATCTTTTGAATTTTCAGAAACTTTTTTGTTGATGATTTAGTTCCTTAGTTTTGTGTAGTGAGTTACTCGTTGGGCTCCAAACTGCTAGATCAACCACTTGAATCCACCAGAGGGAGAAGAGGCTTTAAGCTCCTGTAAAACTCCAGGAGATGGGTATGCTCTGTACTATACGGTTGCTAAGAATCAAAAAGCAATTCAGTGGTGGGGAGTGGGTAGTTTCTTTTTCTAGAACTCTCTTTGAACATCCAACCTCCTGATCTAATATGCTGATATCTTTCACGTGTTCTATTTCTGTGTGGTTTTGTTCTATTTTCTGGAAGATTTCTACTCTGTGTTCCAACTTTATCAATATATTTCCATTTATATCATCAGTTGAGAAAGCAGCTATTTTTCTTGACCATTTTAAAAAAATAGGTTCCCAGGTGGAATTCACTCCATGATAGTGGGTTTGGTTTGGAGGTGGGGTTTTGTTTTTTGAATGTAATTTTGTGTTCTCTCTCTCTAAAGATATTAGTAGTTTCACTAAGGTTTTCTTCCTTCTTGCAGGGTTCCTGACTTGTATAGGACAATGTTTTTATGTTTGTTTGTTTATTTCTCTGTGTTTTCTATTAAGAATCCATAGTGGTGCTGTTAATTAGGCACGAGGCTACTAACCCAAAAGTTGTGAGTTCAAACCCATGAGCTACTTCAAAAATAAAAGAGGAGACTCCCTGCTGCGATAAAGATTGACAGTCTTAAGAACGCATTCTGAGGCCATTCATTTCATTCTGTTTTGCATAAGATCAGAAGTCAGAATCTACTTCAGGTAGTGGGCTTGCTTCTTTGGGCATTTACATTAGAGACTTTCTTGTATATCTATTGGCACCTGGCCATTTACTCATATTTGTAAAAGATATATTGAAAACAAACTGGAAGCTAGGATGAGAGAAAGGTTTGATGACTATGAGATTTAGTATGGGAATATGACCTGAACTATTAAGTTGGGCGGCTTCAATTTTGTTAATTTTAGCAGTGGTTCTCAACCTGTGGCTTGCGACTTCTTTGGAGGTTGAATGACTCTTTTCTAGGGGTCACCAGATTGATACAGTAGTAACATTACAGTTGTGAAGTAGCAATGGAAATATTTTTATGGCTTGGGGTGGGGGTGGGGGGGATCACCACAACATGAGGAACTGTATTAAAGGACCTTGGCATTAGGAAAGTTGAGAACCGCTTCTTTCAAGTCATTTTTGCTTTCTGATCAGATAGTTCATCCTTCTGTCTGCAGTTTGTGGAGGGTTGTGCCTTGAGTTTCTAGCAGCAAGATCAAAAGTTTGAAACTACCAGGGGCTGCATCGGAGAGAGGTGAGCTTTTCTGCTCCTCTAAAATGTTGCAGTCTTAGAAACCGACAAGGGCAGTTCTATGCTGTCCTGCAGTGTCCCTATGGGTCAAAACAAGTCAATGACAGTGAGTTTGGTTTGGGGTGTATCTAGCTAGTATTTCTATGAACAAAAATGCCATTAAAACAACAACAACAAGACAGTGCCATCGAGTTCCAAGACTGTAATGGTTTACCCCGACTTTCTCCCACAGAGTGGTGCAGACCATGTGGCTCACAGCTCATAAGTGGATGGCTTTAATAGACCTAACTTTCTTTGTTTTCTTTGAGGGGGCATAACTGCCCTCTGGTGTGAGTAAGAGACAAAACCTTGCTCCTGGAGAGCTGCTGCTGGATTTGAACCGCCAACCCAGTGAGCTGCTGTCCTGCACACAACCACTACGCCACCGGGACGCAGACCCCTAAGTTTCTTTTAGGAAGTCCAAATTCTGAGACCTGACTTTATGGAAAGATTTCCTCTCACTGCTTACTCTGGATGAAGGTCTTTGCCTCCTTTTAAGATCGTGAAGTGCTGTGTTCCTTGAAGACTTGTTAACACATGTCTTGGCATTCGGATTCCCCTGGGGTCCTCAGGATGACCCTAAGACCAATGGATAGACTCCACTCGTGATTCTGTTTTCTTGGTGTTAGTACATCCCTCTTCTATGAACCCCTTCCCTTGTAGTAATTTCTTGTTAGATAAAAGAATTTCCTCCGGGAAACGCCCTTATTTGGATCAAGGTTGTAAATTCATTATGATGCCTGCATCCCAGCTTCATCCCCTTATAGCTATTGGACTGATCTCATCAGCTCACTATATGGGGGAATGGTTTATTAGTACACATCTGGCTATGCCACTGAGCAACACAACCCATTCAGGCTGGCACCTATTTTAAGAGGACACAATTTAGTTTGTGACAGCTCAATTTCTGAGAACTGAGGAAAGGAAGGAGTTACAGATGTGAATGCTTACTTTGACTAGCTACAACAATGGGTTCAAGCATAACGATTGTGAAAATGGTGCAGGAAGAGGCAGTGTTTCCTTCTGTTGTAGGGTCAGCCTTCTGTTGTAGGTACTGTGGAGTTGGAACAAACTCAGCAGCACCTACAATAACCCTACACACAACTGTGTGGAGATCCATGGTTTTATCCATTTCGCAGAGTCAACTTCTGGCCTTCTGCTGAAATGAGGGAAGGACATTCACTGTGATGCTTGTGTGGGGAATGGGGACTTAGGACTCTTGTCTATTTGTTTGTCTGCTTTTTATTGGGAGTTCTTACAACTTTTATCACAATCCATACACATATCATTGTGTCAGGCACATCTGTACATATGTCATCATCGTCTTTTCCAAAACATTTTTTTCTACTTGAGGCTGTAGTGTAAGTTCCTCATTTTTCCCTCCCCCCTCCATCTTCCCTCTCCCATGTCCCCTTGATAATTTATAAATTATTATTTTTTTCTGTCTTATACTGACTGCTGTCTCCCTTTGCTCACTTTTCTGCTGTCTATTCCCCTGGGAAGGGGTTATATGTCAATCATGGTGATTGGTTCGCCCTAGGCCCCTCTACCCACTCTCCTAGAATCACTGCTCCTCTACTTGGTCCTGGGGAATTATCTCTCCTGGATTCCCTGTGTTGTGAACTTTTATCTGTACCAGTGTACATGTTCTGGTCAAGCCAGGTTTATAAAATAGAATTTGGATTCAGGTTTTATTCCATCTGACTCCTTTAATTACTATTTTTATTTATGGATTTTAAAGGCGTAAAGGTTCTGATAATTACTAAGAAATTGGTAGCTTCTGTCATGTAGTTATTTACTCTTGGATCCTCCACACTGATGGATTTACTTTTCTCTGATTTGAAAAGCAGTCCCCGTTCATCCATGTGCTCTCTTGCTTCCACAGGTATGTCACTGCTGCCTCCCCCTCTTTTCTCTTTATCCTTTTAGATTTCTATTTACAGAAGAAATCATTTGCTGCCTCTTAATTAGTTTTCCGTTTTCACTGGGATAAAACACAAGCTCACCTACTCTTTAATATATTCCTCAATCTTTTCCTGACTACCCAGCAAAATTGAACAATCTATCCTATGTTGATCCTTTCTTTAAGTCACCCCTCATCATTAATCATATTGTCTAATCTATATCCCCAGCTAGATAAAATGCTCCTTGAAGGCCAGGCCTGAATCCTGGCGAATTCATCCCTATTCCCTGGCACAGGGCCTGTATCCAATCCTACATTCATATATCAAGCATTGACAAGTTGTATATTATAGGTATATTAATATTGGTGATGTAAAGCTAAGTGTGACATAATTTACTATATTGAGTTACATATCAGTATTATGGGTTGATGACTACAAAGAAATATGAAGCATATAACTCAAATAACCACATATATATGAGTATATATTTACATATGCCTACATACATATATGTTTCATTATTCTTCATTGCCATTGGTCCTGCCTCCTGGAAAACCCATGTTTAGGACCTTCAAATTTGGGACCTTCTGAGAAACATGTGAGTGGGTTTAAATTGCCAAATTTGGGGCTAGTAATAAAACTTTAACAGTTATTGATTGTTGTTTATATATGCTTTTTGACATATATGGCAATTAGTAAAATTTTATATAAAGTATAACGTATCCTTTAAAAAATGCTGGCACCATTTTTGTAAAAGCAAAGATCTTCTGTGTACCACCTTTTCTCCACAGACATACTTGATACCCTCGTAATGTAAAGGATACTTCCAGTGTGCCTCATATGTATATGTGCCCAATACAAATGTATTTCCTTGTTAATCCATAGTCCAACTCTTCCATGCAGACTGACACAGATGCAGGTACATTTAAGATTGCTTCTCTAGTTCCTAAATTTCCTGCTATTTGTATAAGTCATACATGACTCCCACTCTTTTCCAGTGTCTGGTAAACACTTTGTCGTAGTGCTCAGTACCTGGGAAAGACAAGACATACTGACTACAATGTACAGGTGGATGAAGAGAGGGTGGGTGGATCCATAGTTGAATGAATGTGCACTCTCCAAATCTGCAAAAATGGTCTCAACACAGCACAGCTTTATGAATATTCAATGATAGAACAAGCTAGAAACACTTGAAAAAGACCCTTAAAATAATTCATGTACACTAGGAAAGTATTCTTGGTGTTACATTTTCTATAGTTACCTTCTTTCCAAAAACGTCTCTACATAAGATCTTTTGGCTGATAGACTTTGGATATTATAGAACTAGCATGCAAGACAGGATTATTAGATGATATGTATCATATGTATATATATAGTCTCTCTATATATGTGCCCATTTATATATACTTTTTCCAGACCTCAGTTTCATGAGCAAAAGATTTGTTGTTTCTCTTCTACTCAAAAGTTTAATTAGAAAGAAAAGACTTCAGAAAAATCATAATGCATTAACCATTGCTATTTTATTCTATGTCAAAACTTGCAGCTGAGTTTAACTGCAAAATCCATTGTGTGGGATTTGTGTTATGCAACTCATCTAAACCCGACCCCTGGTCACTGAGCTGGCGGTGTTGTTGTGGGGTGCTGGCGAGTGGATTCTGACTCACGGGGACCCGATGTACACCAAATGGAAACACTGACTGGTTTTCTGCTGTTCTCAGAATTGTTTTATCTTTAAGTCAATAAATGCAGTTGTTTCTAACTCATATGGATCATATATGTAAATGAACAAAACGCTGCTCCATACCACACCATGCTCAGAGTAATTTGTTTCATTGGAACACACTCTTGTAGCCAGCGTGTCAGTTCATCTGACTGAAGGTCTTCCTCCTCGTCTCCGACCCTCCACTTCACCAAGCAGGACCGCTCTCTCCTGAGAACAGGGCCAAATATGTTAGAGTTTCACCACCCTTGCTTCTGGTTGACTTCTTCCAAGACCGATTTTGGCAGCTGGTGGTATTTTTAATACTCTGTAAGCATCAGTATTCAAACATATCAAATATTCTTGTTTCCTGATACATAGGGAGGAGTTAGCCATTAAGCGGGGAGCACTCGGGATACACATACAAACACACATATCATATATACGTAGTTTTAATTTATTCAATGCATAGATTTCTATACATTAAATCGTGTGTGTTATAGGAAATAGAAGGCTTTCTGCTTTGACAATATTTACATTCCCAGAACCCCAAAAGGGCACTTCTCCTCTTCCCTGTCACTGTTGCTATAAGTTAGAGTTGACTTAATGGCAGTGCTTCTTCTTCTTTTGGGTGGGATGAGGCGTCCTTAACTTAATTAACTCTAGCCAATTTTAAATACTTACTCTACAGATTTTACTTTAGGAAATTTAATCCATAGTGAAGAGAAAGGGGGGGGAGCTTTATTGTTTTTATGTCCTTATGTCTAGAACAATGGTTCTCAACCTGTGGGTCACGACCTCTTTAGGGTCCTCTATCCTTCTCCAGGTGTATCTGCCCACATGCATGTACACCCACATATGAGTACTCAAAGTGAAAACTGTTACCCATGCTGCACCATGCTTCAGGACAAAATGTCATTTATTTGTCAATAGAAGTTAACATTTCACAATGTATAACTACATATTGTTTTTGTGATGAATCACTATGCTTTGATTATGTTCAATATGTAACCATTAAAACACATCCTACATATCAGATATTTACATAGTGATTCATAAAAGTAGCAAAATTACAGTTATGAAATAGCAATGAAAATAATTTTATGGTTGGGATTTGCCACAGCATGAGGAACTGTATTAAAGGGTCATGGCATTGGAAGGTTGAAAACCACTGATCTATAGAATATTGTTTCCTAAGAGAGTGCTTGGGGGACTATTCCCAAAGCATATTTAATAATACTTATAGATACATTTGAATTCCATTGTGGGGGAGTGTATGTTGCTATATAGTGGATAGAGGTAGGAACATGACAAAGAATTATCTGGTTCATAATAGAAATAATGCCAAGATCGAGTAACTGAAGCCTAGAAATGACCCTATCAGACAATGTATAACTGCTTGATAGGGTTTCCGAGACCATAAATCTCTATGGGAGAAGACAGCCTCATCTTTTTTCTCATGGAGCAGCTGATGGGTTTGAACCACTGACCTTTCTATTAGCAGCCCAGTGCTTAACATACCGTATCACCATGGATCTTTCCAAATGCAAGAAAAATGACAAACAGATTAAAGGGACCATGACATCTAGAAGGAGTGGGAGGAAGATTTCTAATGAAAATGGACCATCTGTCCTTAAGCATCCCCAAATAATTCTTTACCCACCTTTGGCATAAATAAGCTTGATGTATAGGGAAAGATAAGGGCTATGCTCATGTTCTGGGTTCTTCTTTGCTATGCGTAGCTAAATACCCATTGGCCAGTCATGCCATGCACTAAGTCAAAGTCTGACAAGCAAGATTCAAGGTGGGAATCAAATATTAAAGCCAATTTTAGAAAAAGGGAAAAAGAGAGCAACATTTGTAGTCATGCTTTTGAAAGGTCAATAAGCTGTGTAGCGTCAGGCGTCGCACATTTCCTAGAGGCTGTCTGATGGGAGCCTGCCTTTCAGGATGAAGAACTCTGCCTTCACTTCCAAGAGGTAAAGGCGTTCAGGATCACCACTGTACATTGTTCAGGAAGTTGAATGAAACCTGTGGACCTTAGGTGGGGAGGGAGCAAAGGACCACATTTTACCAAAGCTCTACAGAAGCAAATAAAGAAAAGTCTCAAACAACCACTGGATGGATAAAAGAAAGGGGGGGTCTCACTTTAATTGGATTTTTAATGATTTTCTGTGTCTCTTTTTCTGTCCTTTTTTTTTTTTCTTGAGAAAAAAAACACCTTAAAACAGAAAGGTTAATCTAACTATACATCTTAAGCTTTTAAAGGCTCCATTACAAGACTTATTATGCTAAAAGAAACATACCTGGCATACTGCCGTTTTCTAAATGTATCAGCGAGGCATGTAATGATTCACTTAAACCATCATGGTCAGAATTCTTTTACATTATTTCTATGTAAATTGGATGCTTCACAATTACTATAATATGCGTGAAATTCCACTTATTATTTCTTTTAACATAGAAACTTTTATCACTTTACTCACTGGACAGAATATTTGAGCCATTTGCAATCATTAGAGCATTCTTGTTTGGTCAAACCCTTATGGGATTATTCTTGGAAAAGACAGGCTGAATTATATTCATTACAAGAAAACAGCAATTTAAAATATATAAGGGGCACCAGGAAACTTTTCATTTCAGTGAAAATTCAATATTATATCTTGCTTCTTTTTTTACAGCATGGTAAGACGTTTATCTTTGAGCAATCTACACTACCCAGCATATAATAGGAGGGAGATTTATCATGGTAGATCAGTCTGATAGATAAATAGATACTTTGGAGACAGAGGAAATACACGATATCATTGGGTTTTAAGGAAATAGCCTTTTACTTTGGGAATTCTTCCTTGTGATCCAGGGGGAGGTCACAGAATGTTTGTTGATTTTTTCCGAAGTTCCAGCATGGGCTATCGATCCTGACTCTGCCTTATTCTGGTTCTCATTACCATTCATCCTCTTCCTTCATGCCCAGCAATCAGTTTCGTTGTTTGGGGTTTTTTGGCCCAGTATTCAGTTTGACAAATCTTGAGAAACGGGTAAGCCAGAGCGGCTGAAAGCAGGTCTATAGAGGGAATTGGAGTGACAAGTTCTTCCCTGGAAATATGAATACTTCTCTGAACTCTGCTCTTCCTGCTGAGTGGCAATGATTTCTCATTTGGAAGAGCATCGTGTGTCCCCCCAAGTCAGATAGATTTAAAGAAGAAAAGCAAAATCAGAAAAAGAAGAGGGAGGTATTACTAGAGTCAGGAGCCCTGGTAGTGCAGTGGTTAAGTGCTCAACTGCCAGTGCCACCGCCCCCTTGCCCCATGGGAGAAAAACAAGGTCATCTGCTTCCATAAAGATGGACATCTCTGGAAGCTCTGTGGGATTGTTTTACTTTGTCATTTAGGGTCACTGTGAGTTGGGAGTGACTAGGTGGCAATGGATGTGGCTTTAGGTTGCTATGACAGTAAAGTGATGGAAAAGTTCAAACCTGTGTGAGGAAGAAACCTAGCCAAGAAGAACTGGATTTTTTTTTCACTTATAAACAGCCATAGAAAGTGGTAGCCCTGTATCCTGTGAAAGGTGGAACATGTGCAGAACCTGGAAGATTAAAGCAGTCTTGTTGAATTCCAGCTCTCACAGGTTTCCCTGCAGTTATTGCACTAGTTTTTGTGTGTGGAAGACTCAGTTTATGAGTTGGCATTTAAGAATGTTACACCTAACACCTTGCAGATTTGTAAATAGCCCTCCCTTGTTTGTTCACTTAATTACATAGGATGCTGTATAGCTAAAAAAAAAATAGCAACTAAATTGTGGTCATGTATGTGAATACGCATACTGATTTCAAGACAAAATATATGGCATTTTCTTAGGAGGTCTGATGGTGAAAATTAGATTCAGACTTTGTTTAGTATCTAACTATGAAAACATACCTATATTACTGGGCAAGGTGGTTTCTGTTTTTTATTGTTATTTTAAAATGAGGCAATTTCTACATAAACATCCCATGCTATTTATTCCCCAAATTTTCAACTCTAGCTGTCAAAGGCAAATCAGGAGCTTTCAATGGAAGCAATTATGTATGGAATAACAATTGTTATTTTTATTGGGACTTTTGTTATCATTTCCTCAAAAGAGAAGATATTTATGTTCCTCCTGAATTCTAGTTGTCAAAATCTAAAATAATTTATATATTAATGTATCATTACTTCACAATTTGACAGTAATATTATATATGCAAGGGATATATTTATAATCTCTAAGTGCATTACTATCACATTGATCCATACTAATCCTATAGGACAGAATAGAATTACAACATAAGGTTTCCAAGCTTGCAATTTTTATAGAAGCAGCATCTCACATAATTCTTCCACAGAGGTACTGGCGGATTTGAACCACAGGCCCTTCTGTTAGCACCCAAATGCTTAACCACTCTGCCACCAGGGATCCTTTACACACACACACACACACACACACACAGCTCTTGTTTTATAGGTTATATGACAATTTCACATACACTATGTGCACCGATACACACACTTCAAATATAGAATCTCATGAGTAAACCCACAGTTGTATGTGCTTGTGTGTGTGTTTGAGAGTGAGAGAGATCTAGAAAAGGAAAAGAATGGTCAGGAACATTGCACTTTGTTTTTTATCAGGAATTTAACTTTCATACCCTTAATATTGGGACCATACTCACATTATAATATTCATAGCAGAAAATGAAAATGGATCTAGTCATTATCTTGGCTTTTGGGATAGATTTTGGTTTTAACAAAAATATTGAGACTGAAATGAACCTGCATTCCTGTTGAAGAGAATACAAGTAAATGGGACATGTAGGTAGGGCAAGTAAATGCCACTGCAGTTTCTGTGGTGAACCAAGTAATTGGCTAAGACCTGAGTGATTAGTCACAGGACACAATTAGGATAAGCTGGTAATTTAGGTAATGGAATGGCTAGTTTTGTTGCCTCCTGAATTAAGGACAGACACACACGGTATAATTGGGGTGTATCTGATAACTGACTGAAAGAAGAAGCCATTGCCAAGTAATATATTCAGTATACTTGATCTAGAGTGGAGGAAAAGAAGTTTCTATTAAACTACTTGCAATACAATTACTGTGTGTCCATCCTCACTTTGTTCATAGATAGAAATGAATAAGTTGCAGATATTTTGACTGTATGCAGAATTCTGAATATATGTGGAACCCAAATAAATAAAAAAAACAACTAAAAGATAGGCATTATCCCTTTGGGTTGAATTATGAGGACAGGCTATTTTAAGTGAATTTCAAATTGGTGATGTGTTTATCCTAGCGACAGCAGAGGAAAACCCAATGCAGTTTTTAAAATTCTTTCCCCCTCCCCTCCATATTTTCAAAGACCTCCTATAGTTAACATTATAATATAGTTAGTTGCTACAAATAATCTGCTGTGATTATAGGAAAACTGTCAGTGTCTGCTCAAGGTCTGAAAAGGCTGCAGCAAATAGCTTTTCTCTTTGCCATGGAGACTGGGGTCTGTTTTTACGGTTACTCTGGAAACCAGAGCCTTTCTGGTGCTAGTCCTTTTCAGTTACTTTAGCTATTAAACCCTCTGGTTGAGACAAAAGGAAGGAGGTATGCAGACACTTCCTCATGAAGCAAATCTCTGGGCCTAAAGGGAGCGAAACTCAGGATAAAAGAAATAAAAGCAATGCCAATTCAGCCTGTTACATTTTTATCAAGGAGGTGGGATGCTGTGCCACTGGTACATGGGAAGCTGTCTTTAAATGCTAGAATTTTAAACCAGATTATCATCGTGGCTGCCTCTCCTCCCCATCTCTCACTCCTTCCCCAAAGATGAAGTGTGCAAGCTGGTGTTCCCTGGACACCCAGAGAGGAGATGCTAAAGGCATTGTCTCTACTAAAGTCTCAACTTCTCTCTGGATTCGAAGCTATAAGGAAACAGCAAAGGATTTCCCTGATTTAAAGGCGCAACAGTTCAGGGTGCTTGAAAGCAATATGAGAGGTTTTATAATGTTATCTCACATACAGAGAGACTGCATATTTGCGAAAAATTAGAGCCCCCAACCCCTAATAACTTCATGATGATCTCAGTGATAACCGAGAAAGACCGAGAACCCGCATTTCATTGCACAAAGACATGACAAAATAATAATACTCTATAAATGATCAAGGGTTATTGTCGGAGGGGGGGCAAGGAGGGAGGAGAACAAATGGGGAGCTGATACCAAGAGCTCAAGAAGAAGAGAATGTTTTGAGAATGATGATGGCAACAAATGTGCTTGACACAATGCATGGATGGATGAGCCTCCAATAAAATGATTTTTAGAAATAAAAAAAGAAGAAGCAATATGGGATAAGGAGGAAACAGACTCCGAGATTATTTGCAAGCTTGATGGGTTTCCCTCCCTTTTCCTTCTGCCTCTCTCCCTCTTTTTCCCCCCCAAAGTGGAATGGCTTTCCACCTGAGGTAGTAGTTGAGTATTGTAAGCATTTACGTTCAGCTCACTTTCTGATTTAGAGTGTTCTCTCAAGGAAAAGGAATTCTCCCCAAATGAAACAGCAGACTAACTAGACCACAAATACTATGCCACTCAAAAACACAATCTATTTTGGCTTTAATGTGGTTTTGGTAAGCAGCGCTCCAAACAGAGGGCAATAAACTTCTTCCAGTTGGCCAAACATACAATTATTTTTCATTTCAATTATTAAATTTGTCACCTCTGAATCCATATTACATTTTCCCCGTCCATACTGGCTATTACGAAGCATTTCTGTTTATTTGTTTTTCATCTTGTCAGCAGAGAGTTAAAACTAAAGCACTTGGTTTTTAAAATAGCTACCAAATTAATAGTGATTAATATTTATTGATAAGAGATGTCATCAAGAGAGAGAAAATGACTCTTTGTGGTGGTTTGAGTTATTTTAAATGGAAAGTCAGAGTGTTCGAATGGCAAACAGACTGACCCTTGCTCTTTTCCCTGTCTGCCTTCAGCAATACGAAGAGTTTGTGAACAAAGCCAAAGGCAGGCAAGCAAGTTGAAACAAGTGTATACCAAAATAGACATTGGGGCCTTTTGGTTTCTGCAAATTAAACGTGGCATAAAACAAAAGGAGTTCAGAACTGCATAACAATCACCGAGGCCTTGCTCATGGGGCTGTAATAGCATCAGGTCGGTAGACAATTGTTGTGATGACTTCTGTATGACTCAGTTAGTGCCGCTTAAGTGATTCTGACTCCTGGCAATCCCATGTGTGCAAATAGAACTAGGGTGCATAGGTTTTTCACGACTGTGACCCGTCTTAGTCTGGTATCATGAGAGTTGTCCACAGATTTTAAAACAAAGCCTTCAAGAGTGTGCTAACACACCAAAGAAAGTCCATGCTGCATTTCAATGGCTGTATTTTCCAAACTAAATCACATGGCTTTCTCCCTCAAAGAAAATTCTTTGGCAATAGATAAAAAAAACCCAACTCTTCAAAATTACATTCATTTTTAGAAAAGATCCAGAGTCTAAAGATAAACCACGAATAACTCACTAACAATCATGAAATTAGCTTTTGTCTTTAAAGAGATTAATAGAGTCCCACTCCCAATTTACAATGTCTTTTCTCTTCGGGATGACGTCATGTTTGATACATTCTTTCATATACACATTCCGTTTACAATAGATATTTATTTAGTGTCTATTATGTCAAGATCCTCTTTTTTTCTGGTGATGGATAGAGTTTGATGAACAAACTTGAGAATTACATCTTTGGGAAGTCCTCTTTTCAGAGGCTCTTCGTAGTGACCTGGTCTACCTTCCAAATGCATCTTGAGGTTAGGAGTGGACCAAAGCAGAGGGAGAAATGCCCTTTGAAATGATTATGAGACCCATCGGGATGCAATAGATATTAGATTGATCTGGGAAAACTGTATTTTCTCTGTGCTCCTATTCTCTTTCAGTTCTTTCCTATCAGTCAGCGTGGAAAATATCCTACAGAGTGTGTGAGGGTTGTTTATTTTTTTAATCATTCACAAACTTGTTATATTTACATTGTTTCATTTTTGCCAGCAATGGTGGTGAAATGGTTAGTGTAGATTATTAAGAAAGGAAGAATTTTTCACACATGACTCAATCTTCATGTTTTTATCCTCATAGTTTGCCAGTTATCAGTTTCTTGGATATTTCTTTCATTTTGGCATTATAATGTACATGGTAACATTGACTGATAGTAAATTACTGTTTTCGGTAACTTTGTCACAGTTTATTGTTTCCAAATTTTGGTGGCAGTTTTAAGGATGTGTAGAGGTCCTTTGGCGATATGAATCATTTACACTTGACTACTAATGTAAGGATCTCAGAGTGCCAAGGAAGATGGATCCACAACCTAATTTTTGTAAAGATTACAACAAGCAAACCATCTAGTTATTTTACATCAGGGTTGTCAAACTATTGGTCCGTGAGCCACATGTGGTCCCCCTTAGGTAATTCTTTTGTAGCCCATGATGCGCTGAAATAAAATGAAAATATAAAACATTGCTATGAAGAAAATAGAGCTTAGTGGAAATGGAGGTAATACCATACACACAATTCCCTCATTAACCTTTTAACTACTGATGATGCAGAAAATCACAAAATCAAAGTTGCTTATTTTAATTGAGTTTGACACCCCTGGTGTACCTCAAAGAAACCAGTCTATCTTCTACCTTATGAGTTCTTCATGAATAGATTTGACTCAACAACAAAGATTTGGTTTGTTTGTTTGGTTTTGCTTTTTTCAGAGATGATCATAAATCCATAATTTGGGTCTTTATTATGGTATGAAATTTTTTCTAAGATGTGTACCCCTTTTGTAATGTCAAACATAGTAATAGGGATGTATATATTATATTGAAGTCCGACATCTTTTATAAATTGCTATTTTGAAGTGAATTATTGCTCCTTTGAAACCAGAGTTTTACAATAGTAATTTGTCAAATGCCAGCCTGAAAACCAGATTTATGCTACTCCCAACTTCCATCAAGTTCAACTCTTTTTTAAAAGTAATGTATGAATTTGTATATGATGCTGAATGCTTGACTGTTATGGTTCTGCTTATATACCAACTTCTAGTCAAAATCTCACCTATTACTCTGTATCACACAGGATCCATGGTGGTGTTGTGCATTACACACTGGGCTGCTACCTGCCAGGTCAGCAGTTCTAAACCACCAGCACCTCCATAGGAGAAAGGGGAGGCTTTCTATTCTCACAGAGAGCTGCAGTCTCAGAAATGCACAAGACCATTTTGCCTTATCCTGTAGGACCACAATTGACTCAGTGGCAGTGAGTTTTGTTCTGCGGCTGTGGATTTTATAGTAAAATCTGCTTACCAACTAAAAATTAAAAGTGACCTTTTCTACCTGATTCAGAACAATTGTTGCCTTTGCAGATAATTTGACTATTATTATGTCTCATGGTATCTTTACCCTAGAGGTGATAACACATCCTTTCGATCTTATTGCGTGATTTTGTTTATTATAAATGAGCTCCCACCTCCCCAACTAAACAGTAAACTTCTTGAAGGCAAGGATCATATTTGAAGCTCCATCTATCTCTTCTCAGTTTCCTTTTGATTTCCCTTTCAGTACGTGGTGTCCTACCTGACACAAAATGTTTTCTTGGTGTAAATTGAATGGTAAGGGCTAAACCCCGGTGATGTCAGTGGTTGAGTACAGGACTGTGGCCCGCGGGCTTGGCGGTTCAAATCCAGTGGTGGCTTCAGCTGGGTAGTGCTCATGACCACCAGAGGCAGTGATGCCCCCTATTTAAACAAACAAACAAACAAATAAATAATGGAATGGTAATCTTGATGTTGATGATTGCCTAAACTGAAGGCACTCAGGAATGCCACTGGCTAGTGCCCATGACCACCAGAGGCAGTGATGGTCCCCAAATAAATAAATAAATTGAATGGTAATCTTGATGTTGATGATTGCCTAAACTGAAAGCATTTCCGATTTTAGAGGATCAAACAACAACAAAGAAAAACAAAGACAGCACACTCTTGTCAAATGTATTCTGACACATAACAGTGAGCAGAACTTCCCTATCATACTCCCAAGGTGACACCTCTTTTCAGAAGCAGTTTTTCATCTTTCTCCCACATAACAGCTAGTGGGTTCAAACCAGCAAGTTTTGGATTAGCACCTGAGAATTTTCACCACCATTCCCCCACGGTGTCTTTTTGACTACAAGTCTTTCCCCAGAATTCATCAAAGCAAGTGGCCCTGAATTCACTATCTGTAAACTTGAGATGATAGGCTAGTCCTGAGGCAATAGATAGATTAGGAATCAATCCAGCTTTCTAGTATGCTAGATTTAAGAAGAGACCCAGAAACACAGGTCCCTGAGCCCTTGCAATGCAGGGAGTTAGGATAGCTAGGCTGACATTGGTATCTCTCCTGGAGTGTGAGGTCAATCTAATGTGTATTTCCTTTCGAAGATTATTGTCTGTCTCTTTTTCCATTTCCTGCTCCCACTTCTCAGATATGCTAAAAGTGATGTTAGGCAACATATATGACTCCATCTGTCTAATCTGTCCTCTATTGTGTACACCTGCATAACATCAGACACCTAACACCTTACACTGAAGGCACTCATATATAATGGGCAAAAAATTGGAAGATTTGAGGATCTTTAATTCTAGTTGCATATTAAATAATATTATGCTCTCTGAGACAATAGGACTTTTCAGAAAATATAGACACCGTTTATGGAGATTTTTTATTCATTACACTTTTTAATAGAATCCTTTATTTTCTCCTGGGTTGATAAACTCATGCAAAATATATCAGAAAATATAGAGAAATGAATGAAAAATGTGAAAGCAGCAGGTGTGCAGGATTAATCTGTATATTTTTATGCAAAGGACATTTTATG
>PVJH01002009.1:155208-183322 GCA_004026705.1 Nesogale talazaci
AATTACTGGATTAATAATTTTATTCCATTACTGTGTGGGGAGAGAGGACATCAGCCTGAAGATCTGCCGTGCTCGTCTATTTCTAAGCGTCCTGTTAAGAGAGTGAGCAAGGGTCAGGAAACTTAATTATGCTATAACTAGATAGAAATTGCCAAGTGATAAAAAGAAACATCCAGACAGATTCAGCAGGAAATTACAGCTTTAATAATATAGCATAATGCCTACTTCTATACAATTATTGGAGAGACCCTGAATGGTTCTGAATCACAGGCTTGGGTTTCCAGTAACGACTAAAAAAAAGAAAAAAAGAAAGAAAAAGAAAAGAAAAATCCCAGTGGAAATGACATCTTGCATCTTGCTGTAAATATTTTTCCTCCCAAATAAATATCGTCATTATTCAATCATCAAAATTCTCATACTTTTTCCAGACCAGGTTCTATGAGCATATTGAAATTATAGAATGGCGGAAGGTAGGGTAATGATGAGAGTCATTTTCATGGAGACATTACATTTGTAAATTATTAATTTTCTTTTGTAAATTGTACATGAAAATTGTAAAATTACTGGTATCATACTTAAATATATATATATATTTTTTTTTATTTAGTCCTTCAGAGGAAGGGGGAGGGAAAGAATGCTTGGAGATGTACTCTTTGCATGGAACCTCAGAGGGATGCTGGTCCCTGCCTCGCTTTCTGTCCCTCCAAGACCTCAAATCAGAGTTAATGCAGAGAATGGTATGCATTTTGGCATATGCTTTTGAGGAGGAATTAAGGATGAGCACTCATATTAATAAGCTACGGATGACCAACAGTTCTTTCGAGGTTTTCAAAATGAGCAAGGATGAACTTTCTAAAGACCCTGCCAAGAACGGCCTAACAGGAAGCAGTTGTGGCTTGCTAACGTGAGGAGGTATTTGCAGTGCAGGAGCGCTGCCATCCACAGCCAAGTGCACGTGGTGTGAAGACCCTCCTTCTGTTGTTTTGTTTGGTCCTCTTCTCCCTCCTGTGTGCGGGAGGGAAAAGTCATTTCTCGTGCTTGCCCAGGAGAGCTCAATGTTTCATTTTGTATTCTGAGGATGCAGATTAATCAGCCGCTCCCTTACCCAGAGATGGCCATTCTGCCCAGAAATCTGCATATCTGCATATTACTGTTCTTCCCCGAATTTAATTTCCTACAGGAGCTGATATTAATCACCCTGTTTAAACAGAGGGGATTTGGGGTCTATACAAATATGACATTTTGTGTGTAGGTGGGACTTTGCAGAATATGTTTCCGTGTCCCTTGTTTCTTTTCCCATCATTTAAAGGGACAACAGCCTTGTTCAGTCCTAAATAGTTGCTCTTGTTACATTTTCTTTTTCCTCAACCATTGATTATTTGGGTGTTCACGGGGAACCTCGACTCAGCATCTTGAGGAAAGGCTTGTGGACAGGGTTAAATCGATTCAGAAACAGAAAGGCCCCTGCCTTCTGCTAATGGACGGCTTGGCTTGTGCTGTGAGATGCCCCCTCTATCTTTCAGGTTAAAGCAGGGGGGAAAAATTCACCGCCTGGAACAACAAAATCTTCTAAATAACCCTCACTGCTTTACCCTGGCTTATTATGTGGAGAGAAGTTAAATTCATCAGCTGTCTGTACCTCTGCCAGGATTATTTGGCATATTTTATGCTGGCTGCCTGAAGTACAATGGTGGCCCAGGCAGAAACAGGAGACAGACGCATAACGTGCTTAGAAAAATATGCCGGTGTGCCCTCTGAGCCTGTGCCAGCTGGAAAAAGGGAGCATGCATCAGTTACTGACGAGATATACTGCTGTTATTAAAACTGAAACTGCCAATGAGGTTTTTGTTTAGGCCCCTAGCCTGGTCTCTCCTGACCACAAAGGTTAATTTGGATTGGCATTTCTTCCTCAGAGCCACGTGGAATGGCCTTGGGAGAGGCCTGTTAAGTGCAAAAGCTCAGAGAGATGTCTGAAGAGAAAGATGGCAAGGCCAGAGGGGCTTGGGTGATCTTGGTGGCAGCCCATGTCCCTAATTCCATATGAAATTTTCTGGAGCAGATCTCTCAGACGGAGGAGAAATGAAGCCAATGGGTAACCCACCGAAGTTGAAATCTGTTCCTGTATCTATCCTTTAATATATTTATTTTACACTCATCACAATTTTTCCTATGGTGGTCGCCGGTGCGCCATTGGTCAATAAACCTCTTACATTGAGAGGCCATTCCCAGGGGCCAGGCATCTTTATTTCTTTCCAGCAAGATCAAATAGGGGGGATTAAGAGGAGAGCAGTGTCCACCCACCATTGGTGACATCACTTGCAGATTAAAGAAAAAGAGAGTGAAGGGAAAAAAAAAAGGTATCAAAACAGAACTTATTCTTGCTCAGCTTTAAAAAATAGCAGTAAATACTCCTGTTCTCCTTACATTTGTTTATGCTTTCCACTAAATTAAAAATAGGAGTTGGCCTTGGAGTAGGCTCCATCTGTAAACTTGTGGACACATGAGTGAGATGTTCAGCAGGTATATAATCAAAGACCAGCCATGTCATGAAAAGATTACTAGTGTTGGTATCATTCTCTCTGAACACCTAGGCTGCTATATTTTCTTTGCTCATTGTACATCACAAGGGTATCACCGCAGGCAAATAGCGGCTTAGATTGTTTATCTGTCTGTGCTAATAACATTTTATTTGAAGTCTTAAAAGTCCCAAGTGGCTTAAAAGGGCACTATTACAGGACTTCACATTTTATTGCGAAATGACTGGGTCCAGCTTCATTTGCTTTGCTTTGAAGTCGTAATGCCGCTTGGCTGTCAGATCTACGTCTTTCCCAATTTCAACGTTAAGCAGTATCCCCTTGAAACAAGACTCTGCCGGGAGGAATGAGGAGCATTTAATAATGTGTAAAAATACTGTTTTCAAGATAGTAATGTGGTTGTCACAGATGTAATATATCTTACTGGCTGATTTGTTGCTGGTATCTCTGAAGAAGAAATGAAGTTAAATGACATTTTTCTAATTAAGAGAGTGTACCTGACTGAATATTTCCTTTTTGGTAAAAGAATTTTAAATGAAGTGAAGCTTCATCTTCTGGCCCTCTATCATGACATATGCACAACCACAGTAAAAATACTGGAAACTGTACAATATTTGAATTAATCAATAATTTCATTCTCTGAAAAAGAGGAGTAGACACATGTGTTGACAGACCCGAAGAAATTTCAATATGGGCATTACAGCTGGACCCTCAAGACAAAATACAATCAAGTGAGAAGGAAGAGGAATGCAGTAGAAGAAGAAGGCTACCTTGATTTTACTGTTGACACCATTCACCCTCAGACCAAATATGTATCCAATGTCAAGGAAGCTGAGCCACACCAATGATGAGTTGTGTCCTCCACCTTCTACAAAGTTACTGCATCATCCTACAAAGTTATACAAAGGAAACTCTATATTGTAGAACAGAAATGGTGAGGATGTCTTGTAGGAAAGTGCTTTATATTTTAATATTGCTGGCTGAATTTTAGAAAGTCAGGAAAGTGTGTGTGTGTGTGTGTGTGTGTTTAGGATTTATATATCAAATATATGTCATACATGAGGGGGTTACCTCCCCCCAAAAAGTGGAATTTTTCTCCAAAGTTATGTATTTAAATTTGTTTATAAATCAACCTTATTACTTTCAAAGTCCTTTCCATTATGCTGAATATATTAGGCAAATCTGTGGTTCTTTTTTTGGAAATATTTTTCAAACTCATCTATTTAGATGGCTGACAGCAACCTCCCTCCTCTTTCTTCACCTCTTCTACATCATCAAATCCCTGTTCTTTTATGCAGAAACCAAACAGGCACATGGGGTGGGGTCAGTTGAGTAAGGGGCATAGAGCAAGAGAGACATGCTGGTCTTCCCCCACCCCAAAAAACCGGTGCACTGAGATGGCTGCCTGAGCAGGTGCATTTTCATGGTGGCAATGCAGCCCCCCATCTGCCACGAATCATTCCTTTTTGGGGGTCACACTCTGTAACACAATCTTTTCAGAAGTTCTCAATAAAAAGCTGGATTAACAGCCTGACCTCGTGGAATGAACTCCAAATGTGAATCGATATTTTAGTCTGTTTGGGAAGTTGATGGGCGTCCAGAATGAGGTTTGTCATCAAATGACATTTCACCTTTTTTGAAATGAGAAAACCACGTGTACAGTTGATTTTTTTTCCTCAGAGCACTGTCCCTGTAAGCTCTGTTCAACATCATAACAGTTTCTGCCTGAGCAGGAAACAAAATTTCATAGCAGCACACTTTTCTCTTAAATCAGCCATCACACACCCACACACACACACACACACACACAATTAAAAAAAAAAAAGGTTTGAGGGAAACAGGTTTTACGAAAAAATTCACTGTGACCAGAGAGAAATTTCTCAGGCAACGCCACTGAGTGCACTAACTCAGGGTGAGTTCCTTGATACTCGCCTAACAGGACAAATGGGTTCTACGAAAGCTCAGCCCCAAACAATTCCAGGGTTGTTGTTGCTGTTGTTGTTGACTCTGGTACTCCTTTGTATATCACGTCTTGGAAGAAATATGGCTAGAATGATCCTTTGTGGCAAGGATGGTGAGACTTTGTTACACGTGCTTTGGACTTGTCAGGAGAGAACAGTTTCTGGAGAAAGGCATGATGCTTGGTAAAGTACAAGGGCAGCAAAAAAGAGGAGGAACACAGCGGCTGAACTGATGGCTCCAATATAAGAGCAATAGTGAGATTGGCACAGGACCAGGCAATGTTTCTTTCTGTTGTACATAAGATAAATATGTTATGTATATAAATATATATAGAACCACTTAAACTGATATATTAAGTATATTGTCTCAGAAACCCATGGGGCCATTCTACATTGTTCTATAATATTTCTGTGAATCGGAATTGACTCGATGACAGTGATTTTGGCTTGGTTTTGGAAATTTGTATACATATACATATACATATTTGGATTCATATATATATGTGTGTATTCCAAATATTTTTTTTGTAATGAGAGTCTTTCTGGGCATACCTTCCACAATATCCTACATAATTGGTGTTCCCTGGTATCATGGATTACAGAAGCCCAGATTGGAGCACTGTGAACCCGAGGAAGAGAGGCATTACATGCTTAAGTGGTGGAACCCTCAAACTTCCACCTCAAACAACCAAGCTGAGTGTCTGGGCAATGCATTTCATGTGCAGCCCCCGCCTATCTGACAGTGGAGACATGTGCGGTTCTAAACCTCAACAGGACTCAATGGAGTGTCCAGATTACAATGGACTTGGAAGGAGATTCTGTTGATCTACATCTGAAAGTTACACGGTAAAATCCCATAGTTAACAGCGATCAAGTCCCCAGGCCATCATGGGACAGTGAGAGACCGTACTGCTCCTTTGTTCTGCTGTACATGGTGTGCGGTTGGCATGCACCGGGAACCAAATTGATGGCAAGTTACGACGACAAAAGCAACAGCGTCAAGGAAAATGAATGATCATATCTAAATTCTGATATATTTTTGGTACTTTGTGATCTCAAAGTTGAATTGTAATATTTGGGATGAAGTCTAGGGCAGCTCGTGATCTGAGGGGCATTTCTAGAGCTTGAACATTTTGGTGGCGACCAACGATGTCTATGCGATAATTAGTGGAAATGCTAAAATCAGTGATCATCAAGCTTGCGTGGAGAATCCATTCTATGCCCGTTTTCCGCCTCCTTAGTACATAATTTTAGGATGTCTGTAGTATGCGTTTTCTATGTTCCAGGCACAATGTTCAGACGTAACAGGAGTTATTTCATTGAATCTTGACTTTAGTTGCCCGATGCTTATCAAACCCAAACTCCCTGATGCCAAGGGGGACTCCCACTTACAGTCATCCTGTAGGACAGAATAAAACGGCAGTGTTCCTAAGGCTGCACATCTGTACAAAAGCAGAACCCTCAGCTTTCGGTCAGTGGGATTAAACTTTTGACCTTTTGGTTAGCAGCCAAACACTTTACTGCCTGTGAACCTAACCCTATCAAGGAGGCCTTATTATTCTCATTTCTTAGAAAAAAGAAAGAAGCTCGGGGATTTTTAAGTGATTTCTTTAATTTGCTAGAAAGTCGAAGACTGTAGTTTGAAACCCAGGACGACATCTCGGGAATTTCTGTCTTTTATTATTGCCCTCAATCTTTTTTTTTTTTAATTTATCTTAATCATTTTATTGGGGGCTCGTAATCTTTGATTTAACATTTCCTTCTCCGCTTTATTTGTTAATGAAAATTAAAGCAGCTATGGGAAGAAGCTGACAAAAATCTCAGAGGAAAAATTACTGGTATCCTTTACAAATGTGCACACAGCTCTGTCTCTTTGTCTGGGCAAGTCTTGTCAAATATTTTGTACCCTGGCTTATCCAATGGGGCGGGAGTAATAAAAAATGTTTTTCCCTACAAATTAAAAACAAATCCTCCAGCATGTGCAGAAACAGGCATCCAAATAAACTTGTAGTGAAAATGAGGGTATTGTTCCGTCTCAGAAAGCAAGGGTAGCATAATAGAGATGAGACAGACAGAGATGTTCTCTCTCCCAGCCTCACCCCCCTCTTCCCTTTTTGCCATGCAATTCTATTTATCTAAACCAAAAGTCGAGGGAGTGCCCAATCTACAGATATTCATGTAGGGGAGATGTATGTCAGAAGAAAGGTAACTGACGGTAAATGTCAAATATTAAATCCTATCTGGTTATTACCCAGTATATTAGCTATGTAAGTAGCTTAACAATTACAGCTGTGATTGACTAGGTGGGAACCAAAATCCTAAACATCAACTGCCAGAAGGGATAATTATAACACATTAGCACCTGCTTAGACAAGATTGACAACTCCAGTCTAACATCTGCTTAATATCACTTTCATACTTTTCACGTATTTTTCTTCCTTTTGAAAGGAGTAACATAAGATTTCTTCAAGGATAACAATAACTCAACATCTATGTTATTCATTCACATTATTACTGTTGCTTGTTGTCTTTGGTCATGGTTTCCTGCTGACACATTTACAATTAAATGAAGAGCATTGAAACGGGCTTTTGGGGACTAGGCAGGCACAGTTGTGGTACATTTCTAACAAAATGTACCTGTCAACCACACTCACTGAAAGAAGTCTCAAAAGAGTTAGTTTGTTCATTGGCTTGATAACGAGAGAGAGAGAGGTTTGAAGCCTGGAATTTGAAAGAATGATCTCATAGTCCCTTAATTAAAATCAAAGCTAGAAAGTTTAGCATCTGTGTGAAGACAGTGCAGTTACTACACAAAAGCTCCTGGGGTGGGGAGCAGGACACATGGTGATCAGAGTGAGCAAAGAACATTTCTTATATTTCACAAACAAAAGTCTCAAGAAGCATGTTGAAGAAGAGCTCTGTCAGCTTCACTTGGGTGTAGTTACATATGTAGGTAAGTGCTATCATTTTCCATATATTAAAATGGAAGGCAGAAAGTCAGACTAGTGGCATTCCACCACAGTCTCAGAACATGCAAAGGCACCTTTACCCTACCCTATAGATGCACAATAAGTAGACATTGACTCAAGGATGAGGGTTTGGAATTCTTTTTTTAGACCAACTAAGCAATTGTTCTTTGTTCTCACTTCCTTAGGAATGGGACCTAGGGTAAATGATATTCACTTACTTGTTATACACTGGGCTAATAACAACAAGGACAATAATTTGAAAACACCTGCCAGTCCCTGGGAGTAGGTTAAGGCTTTTTATGACTATAAAAAGTTACAGTTTCAAAAACCCTCAGGGGCAACACAACACTGTCCTCCAGGGTTGCAGTGAGTCACAATGAACACAATGACATTAAGTTCTTTGTTTTGATGTGTCATTTTGGGGTGGGATTAATAGTGCCACAATCAGTTCATCAGTTGGATGCAATTGGGAAGTCCACATGCAATCCTCCTGAGGACATATGAGACAGGTGGGAAGAATAAAGCAGTTACTGGCTAATGAAACATGTACTAAATAGCTTATTCAGAAATACACCATATATTTATTCAGCAACTTTTAAGTTATACATCCAAGGACTTATTTGTCCTTTTACTCATGCGTTCTTTGCTTTAACAGATATTATTGAGCATCTACTATGTACCAAGATTCATACATAGGTAAAAGACATTAATATAAATGAGCTCAAAAATTGATTTCTAATTGCTACAAATCTGAAAAAGGAGACCTCAACCCATCCCAGGTCCTTTGCCCACATCCTTATCCTTTACTGCCAAGGTATTTCTGTAATCAGGAGTAATCATTTTGGGATTTTGTTTGTTTGTAGTTTTCTAAACCTATAAGGTAATTTATTTTACTTCTGCACAAGATGTTTACTTTTGTTCCTTCCACTCAGAATACAAAAGTCCATTCTCACAAATTTCTAAACACATGGAAAAATGCATCAAACTTCAAGATCTAGCACAAATACTTCCTCTTCCATATAATGCCCCTCAAGCTGTATTCCGAATTAATTCTATTAAGTATTCATTCATTGGGTTGCAATTGTTTATTGCTATGTATATCTTTCCTTCCTCCCTTTTGTATACACCCAGATCAAATGACATTGGATACTAAGTTAAGGTATTAGTGTTTCTGTAGAAGAGAGGAAGCACAGGAGAGAAGTGACTTGGCTGTATAGGTAATCATAAAATAGAGCTGAAAATTATGAGGTATGCAAGCAAGAATACTCTGGAATTTCTCCTCAGTTTCCAATTTTGGCTTTTTGGGGAAGAACAGTCAATAATAAGGATAAAAATTAGAGGAAAGGGAGGGGGAAAGGGGAAATTTGTTTTAAGTCAAGTGACGACTCCCAGTGATCCTTGAGGACAGGATAGAACTGCCCCTGTGGGTTTCTGAGACTAAATCTTAACCAGAGTAGACAGTGCTTTCTTTTCTTCTTTCTCATTTGGTCTTGGACTGGTTGAACTCATTGAATTTTCTTGTTCAATATACATCATTCAATAATTTATTATTTTTATTGATTGAAAAATAAAGCTCAAAGCATACACACAATGGCTCCATATTGAAGTCAAACAGCGTCTATGTCTATTAGACATTACTTGTAGCGATAAGAGGATGACCTAATCAGATCTTTAAACATAAAGTCACGGGATACACCAAACATTTCTTTTCATGCTTACCAAATGGAAACTCTAACATGGCCTAGCCCCAGTAACTATATCTAGACATACTCCCTCGATCTTTTCCCCACCTACACCTCTTCTCTGATCTTTGTCCTACTATGGAGTGTGTGTTGTTGTGTTGCGGAAAACTGAAATGTCAGAATTTCAAATACCAATAGGATTACCCATGGCGGCCAGGCTTTAGCAGAGCTTCCAGACTAAGGCGAGAAAGGAAGACTTGGTGACGAACTTCTGGAAAAATAGCTATTGAAAACCATGTGAATATCCAACAGATGACCCTCTGATACAGTGCCAGAAAAGGAGTGCCTCAGCTTGCATAACTCTCAAGATATGACTAATGGAGAGTTGCTGCTGCAAAATACAAACCCCCACGTCATTTTCCTTCCCCCAGTGCTTTTGCTTTCTTTTTTTTCAAGTAATTTTATTGGGAGCTCATATAGCTATTATCACAACCCATCCATCTATCCAATGGATCAAGCACATCTGTCCATTGGTTGCCACCAGCATTTTCAAAATATTTTCTTTCACTTTGAGCCCTTGCTGTCAATCAGTTCATCACTTTTCTCCCTCCCCCACCCTCCCTGCCTCATCCTTGATAATTTATAAATTATTGTTATTATTTCATGTCTTACTCTGACCACCCATTGTGTCGAACACATTTGTTCATATGTTGCCATTATCATTTTCAAGACATTTCTTTCTGCGTGAGCCCTTTGTATCAGCCCTTTATTTTTTTCCTCCCTTCCTCATGAATCCTGAATAATTTATAAATTATTTTTTTCATGTCTTATGCTGACTGATGTCTCCCTTTACCCAATTTTCTGTTGTTCATCCCCCTGGGAGGGGTTTATATGTAGATCATTTTGATCTATTCCCCCTTTTTCCCCCACCTTCCTCTTCCCATCTTAGTACCATTACTCTCATCATTGGTCTTGTGGGGGTTATATGTCCTTGATTTCCCTTGTTTTCAGCTCTTATCTGTCCCTGTGTACATCCGCTGGTCTAGCTGATATGTAAGGTAGAATTGGGATCATGATAGTGGTGGGGAAGGGAATCATTAAAGAACTAGAGAAAAGTTGTATGCTTCATCAGTGCTATCCTGCACCCTGATTGACTCATTTCTTCATTGTGACCCTTCTGTAAGGGGATGTCCAATGATCTACAGATAGGCTTTGGGTCTCCACTCTGCACTGCCCATCATTCACATGATACTGGGTCTTTGATGCCTAATAACTGATCCCATGAACACCTCATGATCACGCAGGCTGGTGTGCTTCTTCCATGTGGTCCTTGTTGCTTCCAGCTAGATGGGTGCTTATTTATTTTTAAACTTGTTTACCTTTATGCCTCTAAGACCCCAGAAGCTCTATCTTTTGGTAGTTGGGCACCATCTGCTTTCTTCACAACATTTGCTATGTATCCATTTTGTCTTCAGTGATCTGAGCACCAAGGAATGCCAGGTTATTAGACAAAGTATTCTTGCACCAAGGAAGTACTTAAGTAGAGGCCCAACGTCTGTCTGCTACTTTGGTACTGAGGAATGGTGTTATATGTAGATGGAGGAATGGAGGTTATATATAGATCCTTGTAATCAGTCCACCTTCCCTCTACTCTTCCAGTAGTACCACTCTCACCACTGGTTCTGAAGGGATCATTTGTCCTGGATTTCCCATGTTTCTAGTTCCTATTTGTACCCGTGTAAATCCTCTGGTCTAGCCAGATTTGTAAGGTAGAATTGGGATCATGATAGTGGGGGGGGGGGGATGAGGAGGGAGGAAGCATTTAAGAACTAGAAGAAAGTTGCATATTTCATTGTTGCTACATTGTACTCTGACTGGCTCGTCTCCTCCCTGTGATCCTTCTGTTTTGTTTTTTGTTTTTTGGGCATCACTGACCTCTGGTGCCCTTTGCTCCTGTGGAGCCACTGCTGGAATTGAACCTCCATCCCAGTGGGCCACAGTCCCACGCACAACCACTACCCCACCGGGCTTCAGCACCCTGTGGTCCTTCTGTAAGGGGATGTCAATTCCCTCCCTCATTTATAATGATATAATTTTTAGTTCTTCAATTCCTGATAGCTGATCCCTTTGACAACTTGTGGTCACACAGGCTGGCGTGCTTCTTCCATGTGGGCTTCGTTGCTTCCGACCTAGATGGTCACTTGTTTACCTTCCAGCCTTTAAGACTCCAGACACTATATCTTTTGTTAATCACACACCATCAGCTTTCTTCATCAATTTGGCTTGTGGCACACATTTCTCTTCAGTGATTGTGTCAGGAAGGTGAGCATCAAGGAATGCCAATTTAATAGAATGAAATGATCTTGCGTTGAGGAAGTTCTTGAGTGGAGGTTCAATGTCCATCTGCTACCTTAATATTAATTGTATAAATATATGCATGTAGATCTCTTTCCCCATCATCATATAAATATATTCACCTATGCACATGCCTTTATTTAGACCTCTAAAAATGCTCTTTACCTCCCCCCCCCCAGTTTTTTGCTCTATTTCCTTTTAATTTCCTCTTGTCCCACTATCATGCTCAGCCTTCACTTGGGTTTCAGTAATTTCTCTCTGTTATTTTACTCTTGATCAATCCCTATCAGGTCTCTCATAACCACCTTGTCATTAATTTTGAATCGCTTTTTGTTCCTTTATATCTGGGTTGGTCAACACCACCTCCTTTCCCCCACCTCCCCATCTCCCATGTCCCCCCAGAACAATCAGTCCCATTGTTTTCTCCTCTAGACTGTCCATTTAGTCTATATTATACAGATAGACTTGCAGAGTTGTTCTTAAAATTTATCCTTATAAGGTTATTTTAATCATGCAGTGAGGAAGTGGCAGGCTTTGCCATAGGCTAGGGCAAGCAGTGGAGTGTGGACGCTTACAGAGATAACTTGTCCCGGGGCCATTTTGTGTCTCACCAGTGTGCTGGAAGCCACCTTAATCAAGAGACAGTATGTGCTTCTCAAGCCTGCTTGAGAAGGCTAAGTAGCATTCTGGGTTTCTACACCATTCCTCCTTTATGTATTCTAACTCCACAACCATCACCCTCACAGTCTATATATACACTTGCTCCTTATATTGTTGAAAAGAGTGTTTCCAAGGAATAAACCACCAGTCTCACAAAATTCTCTTATATGATCTCTTATTTAATTTCTATCACGGAAGTCTTATTTTCCAACTGCTGACCTTTCCTTGTTGTTTCGAATTTGCACATTCCCCAAACCAGTAGTTATCAATCCATCTTGACTGAAGGTTTGGTCCATTTCAGATTGAAGAAGTTGTTTGTTGTTGTTGCTGTGTTTGGTGACATCAAGTCAGTTCCGACCCATAATGACCCTATGCAAAACCGAAGGAAACACTGCCACATCCTGAGCTACCTTTACTGTTATTTCTCTACGTAAGCCCACTGTTTCAGCCACTTTGGCAGTCCATCTCCTGGAGGACCTTTCTCTTCTTTGCTGACCCTCCTTTTTACCAAAGATGGTGTCTTCCTCCATGGAGGCTCTCCTGACAACATGTCCAAAGTATGTTAAAGTGCCGCCATCCTTGCCTCTAAATTGGTAGATTCTTAAATTTCTTCATGACTGACTTTGCTTCATGGTATGTAGTTATATTAGTCTATCTTTGTGCAACTTTTTTTTGAGGGGGGCAGGCATCACTTCCTCTGGTGGGTTGTGGGCGCTACCCAGTGCAGCTCCTGAGAGCCACCACTGGATTTTGAACTGCCAAGTCCACGGGCTGCAGTCCGCGAGCAACCACTTATGCCACTGGGGCTCAGCCCTATATTAGTCTTTCTTATAGGTATATAGATATTATCTGATCACAGACTGGTTTGTGCTTCAAGATATATGTTGGGATGTTATTTTTGATGGTGAATTCAATGTCATTTCTCTTGAATTTAATATTCCCAACAGAGTAGACAATGGTTGTTTGATTCAAAATGGCAAACATTATTTCATTTCAGCGTACTAATAGCTATGATGTTGATACAAATTCAATATTATTTTGGGGACTTCCAATGTTCTTAGATTCATCTTTCATAGAGTCCACATTTTGATTTTTAAAGGATGTTTGCAACTGTTTCTGCCCACTTTGAGTGATAGTCTACAAACAAATTTTCTCTGGGACACTGTGGCGGTGTATAATTGATGATTGTGTTTGGGTGAGATTTTAATCGATATACGTTGATTAAAGGAGCTTTGCTCTGTGCACTTCATCAAAGTTGACCCTACTTTGAGGTAACAGCTCTTTCCTAGTGATCTAGCCATCCAACTGAAGGGTGCATCTTCTGGTATTATAATGGGAAATGGTCTGCTGTTATTCATGAGGTTCTCCGTGGCTCATTTTTCAGAAGTGACCTTTCTCTTATTTCTTAGTATGTTGGTAATCTGAAAGCTCTGCTGAAGCCTGTTCACTATGAGTGACCCTGCTGGTAGTGGGATGCTGGCGGCATAGATTCCAGCATCACAACAACATGCAAGCCACCCCAGTGTGGCTGCTGAGCAAGGCGTTGCTGCCATATGATTTCCTGTAGAGATTGTAAATTTCCTAAAGAGCAAAGTTTTGTGTCTTGTTCTTTTTTCTATTTCCCCACACCAAGCATAATATAGACCTGCATCCAAAAGGAAGTCAAGTTTACTTTCGTTGAGTTGATTCTAACTCATAATGGCTTTCAAGGGCAGAGGAGAACTGCACACTGTGTGTTTCTGTAGCTGTGCTCCTTGCAGGATTAGAAAGCCTGCTTCATCTCCCAGGCAGTGAGGGGTGGGTTTGAAGCACTGACCTTATGGACAGCAGTCCAAGGGACTGCCCACTACATGAACAGATCTCCTTGTGTTGGCCTTTGGCAATACTCACGTCATGGTTTGTCTATTCGAATTGCCCTTCTCTTCCAGAGAAACACATGAAAAGCTAAGAGCTATGATGATCAGAAAGTCTTGGCTGAAAATACCCTTCTACTATATAAGTGAATATGGTAATTTCTCAGAGAAAGTCAAAATTCTGTTGCATGTGAAAGGAGTGTTAGGAATCATCGGACACCAAGACTTTCACAGTCAGCTCCACTTCCTCAAGCCCAGCCTAAGTGCCCACATCAGTGGCTGATAATGAGAATGTATATTGATTAAAATCTCACCCAAACACAATCATTGATTATACACCACCAGTGTCTCAGAGAAAATTTTAATTCATTTGAAGAAACAAAGAAACAAACCAGAGGGGCTCAAATACATAATCAATATACAGACATAAATGGCCATTCTTTGTAAGAAAATGCATTGGCACTACCTGATAAGAAATTCAGGAGAAATGCATGTAGACCACTTCAATAGGTGGAGAGAAAAATTGATAAAAAGCCAAGAAAACATAGACAAAACTTTACCATAATTCAGAAAAACATCGCAAAAAAAAGACTTAGGCAAAATTAAATTTTAGAAATCATCCAAAAGCAGCAAATAGAAACTGCAAAGATTAGCAGTGTGATTTCATAAATAGATAATGTTTCAAAAGAATAATGGAGTGAAATTGAATCAATGAAAGACAAATTTAGTGAGCTTGAAGAAAAGTCTCAATATCGATATGCAAAAGGAACAAAACCAACAAAACTCCAGAAGAGATTAAGAATCATGTGGGTGCTCATCAAGAGGAATAGCTCTCATGTGAATGAAATAAATATATCAATTTGTAATGATGATGATGACATTAATAGAGGTACTAGTTTATAGAACTTTCAAATGGAGGGAAAGTAAAGGTAGATTTGAGGTAAAACAGACTTCTTTAAACATTAGAAGATATTACTAAATTAAGGGTAATCCCAATGAAAGTTAGCAACCTCATCAAAAAAAAAAAAAAGGAAAATCACAAATATTTACTAAACACTAAAACAACAGAATGAATAAAATGACAAGAAGACCCATGAATAAAATGAACTCAGGTCAGAAAACTGTGGCATATGCAGAACGCATTGGAAAATGGATTTTTGCAGATGTTGTTAGATTAAAATGTGCACGCTATTATTTGACCCCCCTTATAATGTATTTTAATTTCTTCCAATTTTTAATATTTATTTTTCTTTCTCTCCTAATGAGATTTTTGTCTGTTTTCCTTTCATTCTCATTAGTTTTTGTTTGTTTATTGGGTTGCTTTTAAAATGTTTTTCTGAGATGGGCATCGGACCGCCACTCAAGTACTTCCTCAATGTAAGAACACATTGGGAGCTGAGCCCCAGTGGCATAGTGGTTGTGCGCAGGACTGCAGCTGATTGGGCTGGTGGTTCAAATCCAGCAGCAGCTCTCCAGGAGCAAGGCTGGGCCTCCAACTCCCACTAGAGGGCAGTGATGTCCCCCTAAAAATAAAGCAAACAAACAAACAAAAAGCAAGAACACTTTGTTCTATTAAATTGGCATTCCATGTTTCTCACCTTCCTAATATGATCACTGAAGATAAATGTGTTCATAAAAAAAAAAAAAACAAGTAAACAACTGGCCCTCTAGTTAAGGCGTAATAAAACCCACATGAAGAAGCACACCAGCCGATATAAACACAAGTTGCCAAAGGGATTGGTTATCAAGCTTCAGAGAACTAAAAATCATAACATTGCATTCCCACCTTCCTAATATGATTGATGATGACAAATGTGTGCATAAGCAAATGTGGTGAAGTAAGCTGATGATGCCCGGCTATCAAAAGGTATGGCAGTTAGGATCTTAAAGGCTTGAAAGTAAACAAGTGGCCATCTAGTTCAGAAGCAACAAAACCCACATGGAAGAAACACTGTGTGATCACAAGTTGTCGAAGGGATCAGGGATAAAAGAAATAAAAATTATATCATAATAAATGAGGAGAGTACAGTTTGGGGAACCAAAGCTCATCAGTAGGTGAAGTGACGTCCCCTTACAGAGAGGTCAAAGGGAGGAGAAGAGCCAGTCAAGGTACAGTGTACAACAATGAAATATGCAACTTCCCTCTAGTTCTTAAATGCCTCCTCTCAGCCACTATAAAAGGTAGATCCCAGTTCTATAGATTCAGGACAGGTGATCCCTTTAGTACCAGTGGTGAGAGTAGTGTTCCTGGGAGATTGGAGGGAAGGTGGAGTAGAAAGGTGGAGTCAATTGCAGGGATCTACATATAAACTTCTCCCTGTGGTACGGACAACAGTAAAGTGAGTGAGTACCTTGGACAGTGTACAATATGAAAAATTATGATAATTTATAAATTATTAAGGGTTCATGAGGGAAAGGGAGTGGGGAGGGAGGGGAAATATGGGTAGCTGATACCAAGGGCCTAAGTAGAAGGAGGATGTTTTGAGAATAATGATGGCAACAAATATACACGTGTGGTCTACATACAATAGATGTATGTATTGATTGTGATAAGAATTGTATGATCTCCCCAATAAAATGTTTTTAAAAATGTTTATCCATATATTAAATCCAAGATAGGTAAATCTGTAGAGACAGTAACTGGATTAATGGTTACTTGTGAGTATGATGGGAGGTTAGGCAAAAATGGAGAGCTAATAATGATAAGTGCAAGAATGACAAATGTTCTTCAACTGTATAATTCTTCTTGATGTGATTGCATTATTTTATTATATGTGAAATTCATGCCAATAAAGCTGTTGGAAAAGTTTTTAAAAAAGAAAGAAAATTATGTGAAATAAAGGAACCAATAGCACCTCATACGCACATACACAAATGCCAACAGTAACTTCATATCAATCAAGAATTACATTGAATCTAAATAAATGAAATGAATACTCAAGAGACAGAGAGTAGCAGAATGAAGTGAGCAAACCAACTACACAGTCATAGCAGTAAAAGCAGCAAGGTGCATGTACAATGATGTACAAGTAAACCCATGAAATTGGATCACCCCACCCCCTACAGATACACGATCTTTGGCAAGAAGATAAGCACATTCTGTGTGAAGAGGTAGACTCTTTAAAAAAAGGTCCTGGAAAAACTGGATTGCCAAAGAATTAAAGAATCCGTATCTCACACCATATACAAAATGAATTCAAGATGGATGAAAGATGTAAATGTGAAAATTAGAACTATAAAGATCATCAAGGAAAAAGTAGGGACAAACTTAAGGATTTTAGTACATGAAATAAGTATACTATCAAATGTAATTAAAAGTATATAATAAACAAAAGACAAAATAGGTGACTGGGACTTTCTAAAAATTAGACTTTTGGGCTGAGCCCCGGTAGCGTAGTGGTTGTGCGCGGGACTGCGGCCCACTGGGATGGAGGTTCGATTCCAGCTCCACGGAGCAAAGGCTGAGTCTCCTACTCCCACCACCTGAGGGCAGTGATGCCCCCCCCAAAAAAAAATTAGACTTTTAAATGCCTCAAAAGATTTTACTAAAAGCATAAAAAGAGAACCTACAGCCTAGGAAAAAATTGGCACTGATCAGATAGAAAGCTAATATATAAATTTTTAGAATACATTAACATATTAATAAGAAAAAGGCAACTAATACAATTAAACATGGACAGAGGGCATGAACAGATATTTCACCAAAAGAGATATTCAGAACCCCAACAAACAGATGAAGAGAGGTTCACGATCATTAGCCTTTCAAGAGATGCAAATCCAAAGAACAATTAAATATCACCTCGTGCCAGTATTAGTATTAGTGGCAAAATTTTAAAAAGACAAAACAAAAAACAACAAATACTCGTGAGGCGGCTGAGAGGTGACACCCCCTCATGCACTGCTAGGGGCAATGCAAAAGAAGGGGACCCTGGGGCAGAACAGAGCACTTCCTCCAAAAGCTGGGACTAGAAATTACCTAGACCCATCAATCCATGATCTTGGTGTCTATCCAAAAGAGATGAGAGTTGAGACTCAAATAGATGTGTAGACACGCATCTCCATCCCAGCTCTATTGACAATAGCAAAAAGAAGGAAACAATTTAAGTGCCCACCTGTGGATAAATAAATTGTTGTGCACATGCAATGGAACTAGGCAATATTAACAAATAAGGAAGACCCTGCAAAACAATTCACAAAACAGACAGGCATGGCAGACGTGATGCTGAGTGATAGTAGTCACAAAAGGACACATATTGTCTGAGACCACTCTAATTCAAAAAGATTCTCATATAAGCAGAGTAAACTTGAGGAGAGAGAGGGAGGACACCGTGGACTTTGGGCGTAGGTTCACAAACTTATTTGGCCTACTGCCTCCTTTAAAAAAAGACAAAAATCAACACCATCCTGTTAATTAAAACTTTGTACTATGGCCCATAATCTAAGATAAAGTGTAGGAATCTGCTTTGTGGCCTCCTTGGATTGTTCTAACACCCGCCAGGGAACAGTCTTTTTCACTTTGGCAAACATTGGTCTAGAGGATAGATAATGTTATCTGGGATGAAGGGTTAGGTGAAATACAATCACTGGGAGTTTGGCCAAAAAACATAGAGACAGGGAAAGACACTGGAAGAATAGGAAGGTTGTGGAGGGAGCAGAAGTGTTTGCTTTTACATGTATAATCCTGCAGCAGTGTTTTATTTTTTAAAAGAATGAAAATTTACAAAGAAAGAAATCATTTTGTGCAACCGTTGGTGAGTTCTCACCTGGATTAATATTAATATTAATATGATGGGAAAGTGTCAGCTTTCAATATTTTACATAGTAGGCCTGTGGACCCGCTAATAAGAAGTAAACACTCTTTGTAAAGCTGAAAGCTGTGGCTTCCAAATACAAACTCAACATGGTAGAGCAGGGACCCACTGAGAAGGCCAAGAAGGCTGATTAGCATGTGGGGAGGTCTAATCAGGCAGCATCTGTGGTTGCTGGCCTTGAACCTCTCTCTGTAGCTCATTAGCATTTTCAGGAGCCCCAGGTGCCCCTTAGGAGCCCCAGGCCACAACTCTCTCTTCTGTTTGACTGACATAAAAGCCAACATATTCAATAACCATTGGTTTCAAATGAATTATATCGATCTGGTCCACTCCTAAGCCATACATGCATCTTTGTGTATATTTTATACAAAAGTCCCCTTCTGTGGTTGGACTCCATCTCCTTTGTCTGCAGGGATGGCACCACTTGTAGCAAAGTGCCTGCAGACCCATGCTGTTGTTCAGGGCATCCCTGGGGGTTGGGATAATGCTGGCTAATGATTTAACTGCCAAATCACATCATTGTGGACAACCCAAATCACATCGTTACATGACTTACAGCACGCAGAATGATGGCCCAGACATATTGACACCTAACCTTAGCCGTTATCACCAGAGCTATCCTATGTTTACATCCTGGCATTCATAATTGCTAGATATACATTGTTAATGTACAAGAGAGTTACCTAGTAGACTGTTTTTCATTATTGTAACATCATATAATAAGAGAGTTTAGAGAGAATTTGCTCTCCTCCTGAAATGATACTATTTTATTGCAGAGTCCCAAACTTGGTGAACAACTAAAGAAAAGCAATTAGTCTATCAGTAGTATTAATCTATATGCTAAAAAGACAATTAAGTAAGTGGTTCAAACTCTTAAGGTATAAATTTGGTAGCATACAATTTATTAAGAGTAAATATGGCTTCTAGGATTTGTTCAGTTATATTGGTATAAATTCATTTTGAGGTATATAAAGATCTATCTGACCTCTAAAAGGACTTCAAAATGTTGAAGAAAAAAATTCATTATCTTGTAATTCAGTTTTTTCCATGAACTTTTTGAAGCTCCCTCATATATATCTCAACATATCTATTGCACACATGTATGTGTGTTTGTACACTCATCACTTATGAATTATCTTGTCACATACCATTTTGTATTCACGATTATAGTAAAACCTCATTTGAACATTTTACACATTAATAAAATGTGACTGGAAATAAACACTGAGGTGGATGACAAAAATAATTTTGAGTGTGATGGTAAAGACAAAGCTTGTATGTTAACTTGACTAGAACATGATTCTCAGTGGCTTAGCAGCTATGTAATGGTTTAGTCATCCTCAACTTACATGATTGTTTTCATATAATCCCAATTTTCACACAGTACCTTGACCTTTGAAACTTAACTACATCGGTAAGTAAAAAGTGGGTCTCTCTCTCTCTCTCTCTCTCTCTCTCTCTCTCTCTCTCTCTCTCTCTCTCTCTCTTTCTACACACACAGAGAGAGAGAGACAGAGAGAGAGAGAGAGATTCTGATTGTGACTGGTGGTTTGTGACATTCGGATTAATTCATCAGAGACTCCAATGGAATCCCAGTGTTGGCATGTATGCCACCATGTATAATCACGTTGGGGTGGGCATCTCTTCTAGAAGAGCAGCCTCTGTCTAAGAAGACTGATGGATAAGGAAAAGCGGGGAGGCTCCTGGAGGTGCTGTTCTATGACATGGGGTCTAGGTTATTAGATAGGATTGAGCTTCTGATTCCTTCCTTTCTCCAAAAGGGCACTTACCACAGCTGGAAGGGAAAGTACCAGAAAGGTTACTCTCAGCTTCATCCAAATGCATCACAACCTTCAGAATGCCAATTATTTTATCTAATATATAAATATAATATATTTCTCTTTCTTCTCTGGTCTAAGGCGGCCTGGTGTTGCTGTTGGTAAGCGCTGGACACTAACACCTGTTCTAGTTTTATACTTCTGGGTTTTTGTGTTTTGGTTTTTTATTTCCTGTTTCTCTGGTTATTTCTTTATAAGTATCCCCATGCACATTTGCAGTTGCTTCACTTCTTGCTATCTATATCACTGGCTTCATGGAAAGCTAAGCTGTTGATGGAGTAAGAAAAGCTAACATGCCTACTTTTGTTGTTAAGCGTTCAGTACAGAGTTCACTTTTGTTTCTGTTGTTTGGTACCCTGGAGTCAGTTCCAGCTCCTGGTGACCCAATGCACAGCAGAACCAAACCTGGCTGGGTCCAAGCACATCCTCACAATCAATCTTATATTTGAGACCACTGGGCAGGCACTGTATCACTTCATCTTGTGGAAGTTCTTCTCTAGTTCTCTGCCCTACTATGTATGTGGCACTGCATCATGTCCTCCTGCAGGGACTGCTCTCTGGTGACAACATAGCCAAAAGACATGAGATGAAGTTGTGTCATCCATGTCTAGACCAAGTCAGACATTATCACAACAGTGGGTGATGGTTAGAATTTGTATCGCCATTAAGGAGCATACTGACTTGACTTCTTCCAAGGCAGATATGTTGATCCTTTTGATCATCTACTGTGCTTTCAATAGTCTTTATCAGTACCATAATTCAAATATATCCACCTCCTGTTTTGTTTGTCAGTTTTTCCACTGTTTGTGGTCCTGTGGTGGCTTATGTGTTACTCGGATGCTGGAAACTTTGTCCAGAGCCAGGAGAATCACCAAAAGTAAAGTTCGCTGTAGACTATACTAGTGGTACAGATTCTGAGTTGTAGCAGAAAAGATGGTCTCCTTTATACCAATCAGATAGTACCCTCAGCTTCCTGGGTCCTATACTTCTCTGTCCAACTACGTAAGTAGTATGAGTTATATCCACAGTCATTTTCATATGCGTGTAGAATATGCTCTCTGCATGTGACTTTACCATCTTGAGTGTGTTTGTAGGTATGTAACAAATTGAGTCACGTTAATTGGAATCGGCAGTCACAATAAGCACATTTGTGAGGGTCGGAATTGAAACTGGTGAAAAGGCATGGCTCTAGACAAGTCAGACATTCCACCAGTGGGTGATGGTTGGTGGCTGCTTGGTGGCCCATTATCCTTTTCCAGGCATCTATTTCTGTGCCCATCGAAAATGCTGTTGTCTTAGGAACAGCAGTTTTCACATTGGGAAGAAGAAATGCAAGAAAATTAATAGGACCTCTAATCAGCTGCTGCTTTTTCTTGCCCGGATACCAAGCACTGTCTGGCAAACTGCTGTCTCTAACAGAGCTCCACTTGAGTGGGCTTTTTAAGGGGTGGGATGGTGTGTGTGTGTGTGTGTGTATGTGTGTGTGTGTGTGTGTGTGTGGTGTGTGTGTGTGTTTCCCCAAGAAACAAAGTCCCTCTGATGATCCTCTCTATGAGAGGAAAATATGTTTCAGTTACAAGAAGACAGTCTTAAATACCCCAAATTACGCCACCTGATAGAGAGCAAGTGAGTCTTGAGAGGAGAAGCTGGTGGTCCCAGTCATGGCAGAAGAGTGTCTTACCAGAAACAAGAAATCTTGGCTTCTGGGATTAAAATCTAGGGAGATCATTTGTATCAAGGGCTATAGCATTTGGATATTCCTGCCAAACAAATGATTTCTAATAATAGTTTTAAGATGTATGTCTTTCAACAACAGTTTCACAGGAATCTGTCTCTTAAAATTGCATCCTGATTCACAAACTATCTACTTATTAAAATTTCATAAATTTACATGAAGAGATTAAAAGAGTTTATCTCTATGCTTATTATCATTTTCTGTCTATACTGAAGTCTTTGGATTGCAAATGTTCACTCTATGAGAATAACTAGTACTCACCATTTAATATTATATAAATTTTAAAACCACTGAACCAACCTCTACCATTAAAAAAATTCTTCATCACAATCATCATCATTTGCCAAATGTGCAGATTCTAAACAATTGATGCCTTCAAGTTTTTTCTTGCACTGGAAAAGACTGAATAGCAACCATATTCACCTGTTCTGACTTACTTACAAATTTAACTTAAAGGCACACTTAGGAACGGATCTTGTGTTTAAACAACTGCTTTTAACTACTGCTAGTAGTTATTACTTTAGAGAAAAGTCACTGAAAAAAAAATGGGACTTCACAGTTACTTTTCAAAAATTTCTACGCTCTATAGAAATCATTTCACTAGTGCATTAAGAATTACTAATAACTATATACTTGAACAATTTATACATGTGCATACTAAATATTTTATAATGTATAAAGTAAATCAAAAAGTATTACTACAAAATGACTGGCTTGGCATTTCAAATCCAGCAGCAGCTCTCCAGAAGCAAGGCTGGGCCTCCCACTCCCACCAGAGGGCAGTGATGCAAAAAAAAAAAAAGTTTATCAAACAAAAATATCACAGAACAAAGGTGTTCTTTTTTAACACATCCTCCATCTCGATCTGTACATCTCTTTCTTTTTAAGTAGCTTTATTGGGGAACAAAATATACAATTCAATAGTTCAACCATATCAAGAAGTCTTGTACAATCATTGCCAAGATCAATTTTAGAGCATTTTCATGCTTTTTATACTCCTAGTTATGAGCTCCCCATTTCCCCCAACCTCCCTTGCTGACCCGCAAGGAATCACCAATACAGTTATTTTCTCTATAGTAGTTTTATATATCCTTCTGATGATAGTGTTTCTATATCTCTAATCCATCTCCAAAGAATTCTCTGCTCTTCCATATACACCACATAAAAACAGCAGTATTGGCATCCTTGAAGGGCTCAGATTGGGTTTCTTTTAAGGGTTCTTAGAGTGTTTTTGGATGGGGGTGTCTGACAAAAAGCAAAATCAGGACTACAGGGTAGAGGGAGGTAAATTTTCCCAGTGAATGAGCAGCTACATTGTGATAGGAGGAAATTTCGTGGGGCAAACTTCCTGGTTCTTTTTTAAACAACACGCAGTTTACAGTTTTCTTAAAACTTCTTTATCATAAGCCATCTTTGTTGTGCGTTTCTGGAGAAAATCTGTCAAGATTACCCCTTGGGAATTCCTCAAATCAATCATGTTGACCTTCAATCATCACAATGTTCTGCTTTGAATTTTTTTTTTTGATGCATGAGCTCTTCATTTATTTTAAGATTTAAAACTTTACAGAGTAAATTGGTCTTCCATTCAACAGTTCATACATTGATTGTAGAATGCAAGATATGCCAAAACTCTTCCCATTTCCACCCTCCCTGTGCCTTTCCATTGCTATTCATCCTTCTTTCCTGTTCCTTCTTGCTTTTAAGAGTTTTTATCCATAAACAAATGCTGCCCTTTTGATTTTTTTTAATCTTTTTTTTTTGGGGGGGGGGGCGGCGCATCACTGCCCTCTGGTGGGAGTGGGAGGCCCAGCTTGCTCCTGGAGAACTGCTGCTGCCCCTTTGATTTTGACAGTTGATTGTTCTAAGGAGTGTATACCTTTCAGATGTGATTCTTTCCCTCCAAGCCTGCATATCACCGGGCTGAAAGCTGAATCAGAGGAGTGAGTACAGGTCCAAGAGTGAGGAGTTTCTAAAGGCCATAACCTGTGAATTCCAACTCTCCCTCACACCGGTAAGACTGATCTATTTTATGATTTGGGGTTTAGTTCCACTTTGTTCTCACACTTTACTCAGGACCCTCTTTTGTCATCCCTTTCAGAGTAATTAACAGTGGAAGCTGAGCACCGTCTAGTTCTTCTGACCTCAGGGTCGGAGGCTAAATTTCACTGTGGTCCCTTCATCCTCTGATTTCACTTTTCTCATACATCTCCTACTTTCTTTTTGTTTATTTTATGGTACTTCTCTGTTGTCTCTGGGGGTTGGGGCGTGTAACAAAAAGCATGTAGGGGGGCAGACACGACTGTTACCTGGGTGAGCATTCTCCTGCTTGGTATAACTGTGATCTAGAAACACATTCTGTGTTGAATTTAACTGGTTTGGCTGAGCCCTCAAAGCCACTGTTGGGGTTGGACTATTTTCATTTCTTTGAAGTTACTCTCAGGAGATTAAGACAAATGTAAACCTGAGAGAACCTGTCTGCAACCAATGCTGGTCACAGTGACATGTGTAAATATGTTTTGCTTGCTTTAAACTCCTGCATTATGAACTGGACCCATGGTAGCAATGCTTCCTGACTGATACAATGACAGTATATCCTAAATAGGAATTCTCTACCTGATATGTGATTCACATATTTTTTTCTCCCAATTCAAGTTGTATTTTCATTCTCTTCACACTTTTCAACTGAAGAAACTTGGATTTAGGAGTTCAGTTACTCTGTTTCTCAATCTTGTAATTTCTTTGGAAGATATAGTTTAAAATACATGATCTGTTCTGATAACCCTTAAAGTATGCTTTCTGTTTTAAGCTAACTTTGTCTACTATCTGACATGGGGCCTGTTTCCATTTTTTGTGAGTAGGGATGGCAACCATTTTCTGCAGCACTTTCTGAAAAGACGGTCAATTGAATAGATGTTTTCCCTTTGCCAAAGAAACAGTTGACATTTTTGTGGTTCTACTTCTATTCTTTCCTATTGATCTCTGTGTCTATTCTCTTGCCAATACCTCATTGTCTTGATGACTATAGCTTTATAAGTCTTTGAATTGAGTAAGGACAGTTTTTTGTTTGGATTGTTTTGGCTATTCTAGTTCTTTTGCCTTTCCATGTAAATTTTAGAACCAGCTTGCCAATGTCTTGATTGGAATTATGTTTAATTTAGAGATCAAATTGGAAAGAATTGACATCTTAACAATAAGGAACCTTCTACTCCATGAGCGCAGTCTTGCTTTCAATTTATTTATATCTTCCTTGATTTCTTTTATCAGGGTTTTATTTATAGCACACAGATGTCACACATACTTTGTTAGAGTTATACCTCGATACTTCTTTTTTGATTTTGAATATTGCTTTTTATTTATTTCAAAATAAAATTGCTCATTTCTGAAATATAGGAAAATGTTTTGATTTGTATATACTGTATAGTATCTTGTGTTTTTGCTAAGCTCACTTACTGATTTTAGGAACTTTTTCCTCAGAGTTTTTCTTTTATATCAGTCTGTAATCAACTATGCCACCTGTAAATATAAATACTCATATTTCTTCCTTTCCATTCTGTTGACATTTGATTTTTTTCCTCTCACTCTATGCTAACAAGTATTTCCAGTAACAGGTAGAGCACACATGGTGCGAGTGATCATCTTTTAAGTCTTCCCAATCTTGCAGAAAAGCAATTCACTCTTCTTCCATCCTCCAGAATGATGTTGAAACCCACTGCCACTTAAATGAGTCCAACTCCTTTGAAATCCTAAATAGGATTTCTGAGACAGTAACCTTTATGGAAGCAGCTACCTCTTTCTCCTGGGTCTGATGTTAGGTGCAAGTTTATTGAAGATGCTCTTTATTATATTAAAAACATGGTTGGAAGCTTTTATTATGGGTGTGCATTTCACTTTATTGAGTGCTTTGTTATCCATCTATTGAGGTGCATCTAGGGAGAAAGGAGACTGTCTGCTCCCATAACAATTTACCATCTCAGCGACTTTATATAGGGTAACTATGAGTCAAGATCAATGATGAGATTGGCCATTGACTACTTATACTTATATTTTAAAAGTAGCATTTGTCCTAATGTTTAAAATATACATTATAGTCTACACTTAAAATTGCATATACATTATATTTGCTGTATGAATTTACAACAATATACTTCCGATTTCTGTTACTTATTGTTTATGGTATTTTATCTTATCTCTTGCTTTTACACATGCTATAAACATACAGAGTATTTTTTTCTTTTTGTTGTTCTTATATGGCATTGAGTTAAATCTGACTCACAAAACTCAGCAAACTTTTTCAGTAAAGGACCACATAGTAATGTTTTAGGCTTTACATTTCACATGCCTGTGTTATGACCATTCAATTCTAGTTGTAGTGTGAAGGAAGTGATGAATAAAATGTAAATGAATCAGTTGGCTGTTTTCCAATAAAACAATTTATACAAACAAATGGTTGGCTTGATTTGATCAACAGGTCTATCATTACAATACGCAGTTATTTTTCAGAGCAAATGAAAATAAAAAGAATGAACTTAATCTTATATTGACTTGTTTTTGTTTCCTGGCATCTTCATTTGTTTGTGTAGATGCATGTTTTAATTTAATATCACATTTCTTCGGATTGAAGAAATTCTTTTAACTTCTTAAAAAATTTTTAAATCATTTTATTGGGGGTTCATTCATCATTTTTCACAATACATACATAAACATACTGTGCCAGACACCTTCACATGTCCGGTGCTATTATCATTCTCCAATCATCTGCCTTTTCCCTTGAGCCCATAGTATCAGCTTTTCCACCCCTTCCCCTCTTCTCCTGCTCTCTCCTTCCTACCAACCCACAATACTTTATAGATTATTGTTGTTCTGTCATATCTTACACCGCCCGACCTCTCCCCCAACCCACTCCTTTGATGCCTGTCCTTCAAATAGGAGCTTATGTGTACATCCTTGCAATTGGTTCTGTCTCTCTACCCCACCTTCTCTCTGCCCTTCCAGCAGCTCCAATCTAACCATTGACCCAAAGGGGCTCATCCATCTTGGTTTCCCCATATCTCCAGCTACTAGTGTACTAGTGTACTAGTGTACCTTTTCCAGTACATCTGGATTTGTAAGGTAGAGTTGGGACCATGATGTTTGGGGGGTTGGGGGTGGGGAGGAAGGCTTCAAAAACTAGTGGAAACTTGTATGCATCATCACTGCCTGGCTGCACCTTGACTGGTCTGTCTCCTCCCTGTGTCTCCCCTGTAAAGGGTTGACCAATTATCCACCAGTGGGTCTTAGGTCCCCACTCTGCTCTCCCCCTCATTTGTAATGATGTGATTCTTGTTCTTTGATGCTCAATACCTGCTCCCTTCTGCCCTTCTTGATCACGCATGCTGGTGTGCTTCTTCCTCGTGGGCTTTGCTGTTTCTGCGCTGAATGGTGACTCGTTTATCTTCAAGACTTTGAGACTCCAGACATTCAATCATTTGGAAGCTAAGCACTCTGTTTGCCTCTGTATCCATTTGTCTTCAGCGATATTGGGAGTCAATTGGTCCATTGATTTTGATTTTTGTTCTTTGATGCCTGATACCTGATTGTTTTAGCACCTCATGATCACACAGGCAAGTGAGCTTCTTGTATGGTGGGTTTTGTTGCTCCTGAGCTAGATGGCTGCTTGTTTATGCTAAAGCCTTTAAGACACAAGATGCTATATCTTTTGATAGCTGGGCACTATCAG
>PVJH01002010.1:0-182963 GCA_004026705.1 Nesogale talazaci
GACTTTTTTTTTCTATGTTGGGTTTTAGCATAGTAAATTTCTATTGACATACTTTCAAATTCAATTGTTTCTTTTGTTACCTATGTCCAGTCTGGTATCCAGGTATCCTTTATTTTATAAAGTTATTGCTTGTAGTTTAAAACAAATTATTGCTGAGATTGTACACAGCAAAACACACATCAATTCAGCATTCCTCACCTGTGTCAGTTAGTATTCTGGATCACAAGTTTTGAGTTGTGAACTGTTCTCATCCTCCCTCTCTGAGTTGTTCCTCCTCATTAACATACATGTGACGCCCCTTTGAGGTTCCCAACTGAGCTGTTGAGTTACTGTATTCACTTGGATCTGATACCGATAGAAGAACAAAGGCAGAGATGTTTTATTAGCTAACCTGTTGTCTGGGCATATTTCTCATGTAAATTTTAAGGATTTTCCCAGAGCAATAGTTTCAGGGGTTTATCCAGCCTTTATGACTCCAGTCAGTGTGGAGTCTAGGAGAATTTGAAATTCTGTTCCACATCTTTCCCCTTTTGATCAGGATTCTGCTATGAACTCTTCAATCAAAGTGTTCGGTTGTGTTAGCCATATACCATCCAGTTCTCCCAGTGGGGTGTCAAAGGAGGCTGTGCTTCATGGAGTCAATTAGTCACACGTTGCACCCTCTCCTCCTGCTCCTGCCTCTCCTCTTCCATCTGCTGTTTCAGGTGAATAGAGACCAATCATTGTGTCTTTGTTGACTGCTAGCAACCTTTGAAGATCTGAGGCACTGCACAATAAGGTAGGAGGTAGAACAAGAACAATAAACGTGTTATTAGGGCAACTAACTGAGATGTCCCATGAAACAAGGATACAAACGCTCTGAGGACTCACGAGGGTTTGGAGTGTGCGTAAACGACGTTAGCATCCTCTCTCTTTTGCTATTTGTTGGAACTATATCTATCAAACAACTTTCACACTTGTGTCAGTTCACTATCTTACAATCATCACCTGTGCTGCTGTACTTGTCATCACCGTGATATTTTTATCACTCTTAATCCCCCTTTCTCTCTTTCACCCATCCGGGTAACCACTAATAAACTCTGTTCTCTGTCACTGACTTATTTCCCTCAGCATAATGTCCTCCAGCTCCATCTGGACTGTAGCATATATTGAGACATAATTTCTCACACCTGTCGAGTAGTATTCTATAGTATGACTGTACCACAATCGATACATTCTTCTGTTGATGAGCACTTAGGTTGCTTTCCCTTTTTGACTATTGTGAATAATGCTGCATTATGTACAGACATCAGAATCTCTTTAAGAGACTTTTACGTCTCTTGGGTATATACCTAGAGCTGGAATTGCTGAGTCAAATAATAGATTTTTGTTTGTTTGCTTTAGTTTCTTGAGGAATATTATACTGTTTTTTCACACGGAATTGACCTTTATGCATTAATCCTCCTAAGGACTAACTGTTCTAATTTTTCCACATCTCTGCTAATTTTTTATTTTTCATTTTGTTTGCTTTATCATTTCAATAATCCAAATGTCAATGAAATGGTCTCTCATTGAGGTTTTGATTGGCATCTTTCTGGAAAACTTACTCTGAACATCTTTTCATGTGTTTGGTGGTCATTGCAATGTCCGATTTGGAAAAATGTCACTCAAATCATCTGCTCATTTTATAACTGGTTTATCGGCCTTTTTACTGTTAAGGTGTCCATGTTGTAAAATATTTTTGTAAGTGTCTGTGTAATTGAATGCTTGTTGGATATGTGTTTCCTGAAGATAATCGTCCTGTAAGCGGTCTACATTTTCTGTGTTCTGGTAAAGTGCTTTTGAGAACGAGGTCTCTTTTCTTCATCTGTTGCTGCTTGTTCTTTTATTAATATTTGATAAAAGGCTTTCCTTCTAATGATTTTACGGTTTCAGTTTGCACATTTAATTCTTTGATTTGCTTTCCATTTGTTTTTGCTTACGATGTGAGGCATGGATTCTGTTTCAGTTTTCTGCATGTGAAAATTCAATTTCTCCCCTTCCCACGTTCAGTTGGCTATAGTTATATGAATTTTTTCGGTATCTCAGTGCTATGCCATTGTTCTATGAGTCTGTGGTTATACCGGCACTGGATTGTTTTGATTACTGTAGCTGTAAAGTATGTTTTAAAATTAGGACATATGAGGTTTCCAACTTCCTTCTTATTTTGCAATACTGCTTTAGCTATTCAGACCTCTGGCTATTCCCCATAAAGTTAAAGTTATTGGTTTTTCTATTTTTGTCAAGAACATGGTGGAATTTTGTTTCATTGCCACTATAGATTTCTTTGGCTAGGAATGGTATCTTAACAATATTGTCTTCCAGTCCACAAATATGGGTCAATTTTCCATTTATTTAAATCTTTTAAATTTTATGTGGCCAACATTGAGAATAGAAGTTATGACTTCCAAGCTCTTTGTCTGCTGGACTAGAACCTGGAAGTTTCTCGAAAGAAGATGAAATAGCTGATGACATCATCTCTGACTTTCCAAGCTGATGAAGGCTGAAAGACCAGTTAAATGCTTCTCCTGGAATTTAGGGTAGCTATCTTATCACATCATTTGGTGAAGTGACTTGGCTTTTAAGATGTCAGGTTAAGAACATCACTAGCTAGATTTCACCTGCTTCTTAATTCTGCATTAGGAAGAAGAGTAAAGCTATGTTAGGAATCTGTTGAGTCATCTGGTTTCACCCCAAGGATTTACATTTATTACAGCCACTAAATCCTCCTCAAACCATTGACTACGTGATATTTGCACACAAACTTTATCTTCAACATATCCTGTGAGTTGACAGCGCACGACCAGTTGTTACTTAGATGAATTGCTAACCGGCTTTCTACCAGGCAATTTACAAAAGTGTAAGGACAAAAAAGGCTGCCTTCCCCTCCCCCCCCCCCCAAGGATGTAGCACATAGGTTTTCCATAAAAGGAAACAGCATTGATTAATAATTTGAGCGCTAATGTCCTTCCACGTCTCTAATCACGTGCCCTGTAGAGACTAGATGATGTTTTGCTGTGACTGTTGTACAAAGATCCATTGCTCCTGGGTGGCAGTGCAACTGTAACACTGTGAATTGCGCTTTCAATTTGTCTCCCCCTGTGACAGCATATCTCATTATACTTTATAAAATCTGTTTTAAATGATACTTAAACCCTCCACTGTAAGGTATTTACATAAAAGTGAAGATTAAATAAGCCCTTAAAATTATATCATCAAATCATCTTAATGCAACCACCCTTCTGTTGCATGTGAAATACAATATACATTTTGCTAAAACCTGAGCTGATTTTCAACAGAACTAAAGAGTAGTCAGGAATGATTGCTTCCGATGAGAGATGGATGATGAACTTTTCTTGCTTTGACATTATTCAATTACTTAACCTACATATGTGAGGATTTGGAAAGCATTTTTTTCTAACACTAAGATTCTTGTTATATTGTCTTGAACTAACTCATTTGGCAAGAGTAGTGAATAGGATCAGAGCACGTATTAATTAAGCAGAGAGAAAGATTCAGTCATACATCGCTACAGGATAGGACAATAGGTTACATTTCTCATTTCTTTTCTGCCTTCGTCTTGTTTAGTCTTTTTCTTGTCACGGCTCCAGTTTTCAATATTGTAGTTAACATGATCGCTGGTCTACTTGCTCGAGCATCATCATCTTTCCATAACACAATACACATTCTTGCTCTTTCCTTCCCTGCTCTTCCTTTTGTGAGAAAAGAGTTTTTATAATGATTTTTTTATTGTATCTATCACATCCTTTTGATTAGAATTACAAACTGGTTCTGAGACTTGACTTCCCATTTGGAGTTTTACAAAATACTGCTGTAGGGCTCTCACCCTTCCCCCACCTTCATCTCACCCCTTCTTCGCCAAGACTGTAATTTAATTGGCCTGGAGTTCTGCTGAGGCCTGGAGGTTTTCAGAACTCCCCAGGTAATTATAATGTGCAACAAAGTCTGAGAACTGCTGCTCTGAAGGACTAATCGGGTTTCCTTTATGAAGTTATCGGTTAACACTGTGGTCCCTAACTCAGCTGTGCATTGTAGTCACTTGGGAAGCGTTAGGAAATAGCAGTGCCTGTGTCCCCACCTTCAGACTTGTGTGTTAATTGGTATGGGGCGTGGCTGGGATTTGAAAATTTTAAAAGATCCCAGGGGAACCAAAGTGAAGCCAAGTCTGGGAAGCGCTGTGCTAACCTATACTTAAAAAGAAAAGAATGGTTCCAAGTGATTTCCTTTTCAAGGAAATCAGAGCTTACTCCTGTTTACAATATGTAGTCATCCTTGGAGGATGGCTACTTTACTAAATAAGATATAGTCTTTGATCTTGATTGGTCAGCACTATGGGAGAATGTCAAGAGCACTTGGAACTATTATTGTACAATAATTTTCATAATGCTTTTTAAGATTTTGCTTTCACTTGCATGCTCATAAATAAAAGAAATGGCTGTCAATGATCTTTACTAACAATGTCTATAACCCCCCTTTGACATACGAATAGAGTGCATTTATGATATCAAGAATACTATCTTTCTTTAATGCACATGAATATTTTCATCTGCAGTGGTAATATTTTGTGGTACTAGCATTTGAATGAGGGAACTCTGGTAGCATAGTAGCTTGCTCATTGAGCAGCTAACCATGAACCCCGGTGGCGTAAGTGGTTGAGTGCAGGACTGCAGCCTGTGGGCTTGGCGGTTCAAATCCAGTGGCAGCTCTCAGGAGCAGCACTCGGTAGCTCCCATGACCACCAGAGGGCAGTGATGCCCCCCCAAAGAAACCTAAAGAACATGGTTCTAGTAATAGAGTACTATGAATAGGAATTGATTCAATGGCAATGAGTTTTTTTGGGGGGGGCTGCATTGGAGTGGGTATGCAGGTAGATTTGGAGAATTATTTTTGAAGTAGGAGCTATATGCTTTGGGTCACCAGTTGTTTATGATATGTAAGACAAATCACTCACTTTCTCCTTATCAACTTGAATTATCTGTAACGGAATAACTCACTGGTTATTTCTTGTATTTTACTTTAGTGTACAGGATAATAAAGACATTCCATTCTATTACTGAAAAATAAAGGAATGAAGACACAATAATTTGGTGTAAATGTAATCAAAATAGCAGAAAAACTATGATCAGATCAAAACATTTCAATGAATATGACGAATTTTCAGAGGCCTTAATTTCAGGTGCTGTTTTGTAATCATCTTCCTACCATTATAGAGTGAATGCCTTCTGATTAAACTGTTTATATGTTTAAGGTATATGTCTTTACTATTTTTTCACTTTGTAGTTATTGGATCTTGCACTGGAGATGCCCCCCCTTTTGCTGTCATATGCAATGTAAATTAAGATTTTTGAAATCACAACAGTTCCTGTATTTTTAAGTGGAACCCTGTGGGCATGCTAGGTTACACACTGGGAGGAAGATGAGGCTCTCTGCTCCCAGAAAGATGTGCAGTCTCAGAGACCCGAAGGACAGTTCTGCCCTTGTCCTGTGGGTGTCACTATGAGTGTCAAGACTGATGTGATGGTAGTGAATTATTCTGTTTGTTTGTTCCCCCCTTCCCCCAGGGTGATTATATGATGAAGCAGGATTCTAGCAATGTGATAACTAGTAAATATGAGCATTCATAGGGATACAAACTTGGAGGCTAAATTCTTAACTTCTTTTCTCTATCAGCATATTCATATAGTTGATCAGCTTATTCATATAATAATCCTCATACTTAACTGAAATATTTTTGCAATGATTGAATACATTGAATATTATGTTAGTCCACATAAACTAGAGAAACAGATTCCTATATACACATGTGTATAAGAAAAAGTTTTATATACAAGAGCAATTGAATATTGAGAAACCTTCCCAACATAGTCCAGATCAAGTTCATAAATCTGATATTAGCTTATATGTCCAATACCAATCTCTAAATTCTTCTTCAGACTCACAAAATACATGCAATGATTATGAATGCAGGACAATCACAGGCCAGTGGATGCAAAGTCTTGTGGATCCAGTGGCATTGTAAGCACATCAGTGCTGGCAGGGGTCTCCATGCGGCCCCACCAGCCCTGGGCACTAGCGTAGTTCCATGTGTCTTGTCAGCTGCAGTGTCTCCCAGGGAGTCAACAGAGAGAGAGAAAGAGCGTCTCCCACCTCCAAGGAAGAATGTAGGAGTTTCCAGAATCTTCAGGAGAAGGTCATGCCCACCCAGAGCTGCCATTGACTGGGACCTGATTCACAGGCTACATTCTACCCCTTTTCACTCTTAAGTCTCTCAAATGGACAGTCATATAACTAGCAAATACTCTATTGCAGTGCCTGTAATTGAGTAAACACTTGAAATTAGAAGATTTCAGTAATTATGATCGCTATTCAATTATACTTTCTCTGAAAAACAAATCAAAGCAAACCAAAACAAGCAAAGAAAGAAAACGCATTCAAAATAGATCCACATACATAAAAAAAACCCCAACAAAACTCAGTGCTGAACTGATGCGAAGATGTAAAAGCTGACATCTATGTTTGGTTGTTCATATTTCTGATAGTACTTTAAGATTAGTCAGCAGTTTAATATGAATTATTAAAGTGTGCAAAGTGTAGGGGCTTATGCAAGGACTGATCACATGACCATTTGTGTGTGGAGTATTAAAAGAGCTCAAAGGAAGTGGGGTGGGAGAATGCAGCACGTTAGAGAATATTAAAAATACAGACAGGGCTTTATTGGAAGACCAGTAGAGGGGTTATGGGGGATATTTTGTGTAAGTAAGTCGTATGATTAAAAGCTGAGAAATTGAGGTAGACAAGTTATATAGGAAAAGAAAATGAGATCAGCCTTACTGAAATGAACCGAAGTATCTTTCCATCTCTATTGCTACCTAGGAAGGTAGCTAATGTAGGTTTGGATAGGAATATATGCTTTCAACATTTAAAAACAGGAAATGTGGTGAGTGATGTCTGCTAAATGTTGAATCTCGTTGAAAAATGTACTGTGAACACAAGATGGAGAGGGACAGATGGAGCCAGAAGCTGGTGATCTCCCCCCTGATATTAGAATCTGGCTGTGTGTTTCTGCTGTCACTCAGGTGGAAGCTATTTTCACCTTTTTGGGGTGGATTACAGCAATAGACTCTTAGTGGGCCTTTCTGTTTTCACAATATCCCACAGCGTTGGCCATCTTGGAGCTCTTGAGGTGAAGAGGGTCATGTGATGAGCCAGCAGTGAAAACCTAGCAGCCTTTCTGCAAGAGCAAGAAGACCCGGTGAGCTCCTCGGAAGCTCCAGGGAGCAGTGCCACTCTGTTCTACAGGGTCCCCCGGAGTCAGAATTGAATCAATGTTCCTTTTTTTTTTTTTTAGCTAAAATTATATTTTGAAGCAAAAATCCCATCCTCTTTCCCCCTTGATTCACTTTCATCAATGCCTTCTCATAGTTTACGAGTGCAGACAGTCTCCCCCGTCTTGCTTTGCAACTTCATTTGTTTCAGTTCTCCCCGTAGACCTGAGTACTCCAGCCCTGCAGATACTTTTGGCTCCTCTGTGTCCACGAGTTTTCCTTCCACTGGCTTTGTCAACATCCTGCTCTCTCTCACTGGACCAGTCTTTTCCCATTTCTCCCTATAGTTAGTACCCAATCTTCCCTGAGGTTTTTGCTCAAATGTTACATCTTTACGGAAGTGTAGGTTATTTTGCAGTGTGTTTTCACACTATGATACTTTCACAGAATTTTCTTCCTGTAAATATAGACATATTGGTGAGATGACAGGTTTTTTGATAGAACCACTATTATTTCTCTCGCATCTAAGGTAGAAATTGACATATACCATATATACTTGAATGTTAGCCAACCTGAATATCAGCCTAGGGACCTAATCTTACCACAAAAACTGCACTAAAATTGTGCTGGATAAACTTGGCTTATATATGAGTACATACGGTCTATGGATTTCCATTAATATTTATGGAAAGAGGTAATTTTGGGGGGGCATCACTGCCCTCTGGTGGTCGTGGGTGCTACCCACCACTGCTCCTGAGAGCCGCTGCTGGATTTGAACTGCCAAGCCAACGGGCTGCAGGCCCGCACTCAACCACTTATGCCACCGGGGCTCAGCTTTGGAGAGAGGTAATTTTAAGACAGATTTGCAACCCTGCTATCAACTGGGAGACACCTTTTTGCTCTTGGAGGAGTAACATTGAAGAGCTCAAGAGAGAATTTTTTCAGCTGATTGGTGTGACCTTGGGTTTTTTTTTTCAGTCACTGTTTCCATATCTATAAAGTGGGATTAATAATCCATATTTATCAAGTACCTCGAGAGTTTATGACTATTGTACACACACATTTCATGACATGGGGAGAACACCTGAAGAAGGATAACTTCTTGTCATGGGAGTCTGTTACAACCCACAGATCCTCTATTCAATAGCATAGGGTTTCCTCCATAGGCTTTACCAAGCTGTAGTTTTGGCAGATACAGATGGCCACACCTCTCTCCCACAGAACCGCTGGAGGGTTCTTTCCTTTCTTTCCACTAGTTGTTGAACATTGAACCACTGTGCCACTAGGGAAGGATAGGTAACATTAAACTTGTCATCAGCAGTCCTATGAAAATCCACATTTATTTTATATAATAGCTTCATGGTTTTAGTCTCTCCCCAACAAAATTCTTTTGACTATTGAAGTATATCTCCAGACCTTATTTTTATCCCGCATGACCTTCTCTTATGCTATGATTTTTAGTGCCCTTCCCCCCATTAATATAAGTTACTGAGTTTTTCTTCCATTGGTAATTTCCCCACAACCTCTTCATTTCCTACAGTGCTCACAGTTCCTATCTGGCTAGGTGACTTGTCAGGCTCCTACAATCTTTTGCCTTATAGAAGAGAACTAGCCATGCTGAAAATAATTTTGCCAATAAGGATAATTATCCTCATTTATCTGAGCCATGTGCTAAAGTCCTGAGAATAATTATATTTGGTGTCAGTTGAAAGGCTTAGAAGAAGATCTTGTGGTATGTGTCACTTTCCATGCTTTGTCCCTCCTTGAATACTAAGTACACTCACAAACTGTAGTTCATAACCTGTAAAACCCATGCTTTCTATACTTTATCTTTTATGAAGTCATGAAGAATTTCATCATAACTGTCTACCTTGTGACACTCCGAACAAAGATGTCAGGATCAACCTATGCGTAAATTCAGTTGCAATTGTTTAAATCCTCATCACTTCAATGATGTATTTAAAGACCATTTTAAGCAGAAGCATATGGGCTCTGGTTGGTATAGGGAAACCTTCAGTTGACATTTGGTAAGATGAAGGAAGTACCAATAGCAAAGTTTGAGGACCGAGTGGGAGCAGCCTAGAAAAAATCCTGAAGATAATAGTGGAGTGTTTGTTTAGAAATGCTGCTTCACCAACTTGTTTGTTGTTCTGTAGAAAAACACAAACATTAATTAGTCTGGATTGAAAAGTGATTCACACAAGGCAGACTTTCCTTAAGACATTATTAAAGAAACAGCATAAGACATCTACCTACATTTTCTTCTTTATTGAACGCACCAGAGTGGATATATAATACAAATTCTAAGTCTAAAGGAGTCTGAAATAATTTCTTAGTAGCTATGGGAAAAAATACTGCAAATCCTAAAAAGGCACCATAGCATTGGTGGCCATTTTTCTTTTTTAGTGTTATTTTTAAATATCCAATTTGTGTCACAATCAATGCTCAGCTTTTAAGAAACAATAATATATACTTTTGTAGCATTGCATACCCAGAGTGTATAAAATATACACTCAATTGTTAATACTGCACCTCTTTTATTTAGCAAAGTTCAGTACAATTCAAGGCAAAGAAAACTGTGACTGAAGTTGTCAAGGATTTCATTTTACTTGGCTCCATACCCAGCACTCATCGAAACAGGAGTCAGGAAATCAAATGATGTAATGAATGCATCGAGCAAATCTGCTGCATGAAAAGTAATCCACTGCCATTGAGTCAATGCCGATGAATAGTGACCCAGTACCACAGGAGAGTACTGACCTTGGGCGCCTCCAAGATTGTGATTCTGAGAGGGTGTAGAAAGCCTCCTTTTCCTCCCAAGGAGCCGATGGTTGTTTCGAACAGCTGACCTTGGGGTTAGCAGCTTAACATGGAACCATTATGTCACTAGAACTCAAGACCTCTTTCAACTGTCAGAGAGAAAGGACGTCACTTTGAGATGCTCTTGACCCAACCCATGATCCTTTCAGCTGCCTCAAATGCATGTGAAAACTGGACATTGAATAAGGAAGACTGCCCAAGAGTGGATGTCTTTGAATTATGGTGCCAGAAAAAACTCGTGCAAGTAATGTGGACTGCCAGAAGAACAAAACAAAACAAAACAGGGTGTCCTGGAAGAAGTACAAGCTAAATGCTTTTTTTAAAGGAGGATGGTGAGACTTCATGTGTACTTTGGTCTTGTTGTCAGGAGAGGCCAGTCTCTGAAGCAGGACATCATGGTTAGCAGAGGGTCAGAGAGAAAGAGGGAAACCCTCATGGTGATGGATTGGGACAATAATGGGCTCAAACAGAACCATTGGGAGGCTGGCGCAAGACCCTGCAGTGTTTTCTTCCATGGTTCATCTCGTTGCTGTGAGTCGGACCTGACTCGAAAGACCTAACAACTCTCCATTTTCTCTGTGCTCAGCCTGCAAAACAACAAACAAACAAAAGCCCACGAGCAGCAGTTAATTCATAGCAAACCAGTAGGGGACAGAATGGGACTACCTCTAAGATTTCCAGGGCTGTAAATTCTTATGATAACAGATCCGACTCTGAGACAGCAGTTCAAATCACCAGCCTTGTGATTATAGCTGAGCATCGCAACCACTGTGTTGCCAAGGTTCTTACTTTCATCCCACAAGATGACGACTCTGCCACAAATCCAGCTTGACAAAGTCTGTCTCTCAGCATGGCAAATACCAAGTGAGTATGCATTATGAATTGTTGGGAAGAGTCACAGGTTTCGCATGCCTCATGTAAAGGGTTCATTGCTTGTGGGTAATCATACCTGGTCCAGATAGGGACCCTTTTTTATTAGGGAATGGATGGTAATAATGAAGTCTTTATTTTTCTTCTTCTTTCCTGAGGTTTTCTACTCCCGTGATGAGTTATAGTTTCAGAAACGCACAGGGGCAGCTGTCCTATCAGGTGGCTATGAGTCAGAATAGACGAGGTGACAGTGCATTTATTTTTCAGTTTATAATGACAGGCAAAAGCAGAAACCCCATAATCCTGGCTGTGAGAGAGGATCTATCAGTTTGCTCCTTCCTCGTCTATTTTATCACCCCCCCCGTCACTATTCTTGATATTTTTTCAGTTGTGCTGCAATATTCTAAAAGAACTCTCCTATGAACATTAATTTTAAGGGCCAAGGATTTGTTTCAACTTTCACGTTGATTTGCAGCCTCTTGCAGTATTATAGATTGAAAGGAACGTGCCATCTTGCCATGCTTTTTAATATAATATATTGTGTGGTATCATTCCAACAGGGAGAGCCAACTGGGCAGTGTGTTCTTCATCAGGAAATCATTTAACTAGGTGCCTAATGGATGGCTGTTAGAGTCTGCTTAACTTGCCACTTATATTTGAGTTCTTACATTAAGGGAATTTTAACCTTCTCTAGAGAGGCAGGAAGGTATTCTTAGTTTCCATGTCAGGAGTCCCTGAGTGGGGGTGCAAATAGATAAAATATTCCAATGCTGACTCCTTGAGTCTATCCAGATGTGCCTCAGGAGAAAGGTCTGCAAAGTGTTTCAGGAAAACCAGGCATTGAAAACCCTGTGGAGTTCAGTTCTATCGTGATCCACATAGGGTCACTATATACTACAATTTGTTCAGTTGCAACTGGATGGTATGTAAATAGTTGGATGTAAGTTACAGCCTTAGAGTCCTCTTTGTAATCTCATTATGCCAAGCACATTGTTTATCTTTATGATTAACTAGTGTCCCTTGGTGGAATGTATTATCAGCTATTCATAAATAGGCTCAAATGCTTCTCTGAATAATAGCAAAAAGAACAAAAAATAAATAAAAAAAGAACAAACACCTGTGGTCCAGGTAATTCTGCCCTTTAGTGACCTTATAGGACAGTGTGGAAGTGGCTGATGTGGTTTTCCAAGCTCTGTATCTTTAGAGGCGCAAAGTGCCCCATCGTGCCCCCAGGGAGTGACAGGTGGATTTGAAATGCTGATCTATCAGCTAGTAGTTGACTGCTAAGTACTTGGACTCCCCGGGCTCCTTTGATTCTACGTGCTTGGCACCATTGCATTATCCACACGAAAAAGACAGTAGTGGCTATTTCATTGATTGGCAGCACATAAATGATTCCATTGATCATCTTGAAATCTCTCACTCTAAGATTGTTCATGTGTCCAAACAGTTTAAAAATCTTCAAATGAGCATGTTGGAAGATAGAGGTTGGATTAGCATAACTGCAAGTGAGAGTCAAACGAATTCCATTTTAAGCGGCTTGAAGCTGAATGCATCTTTGAATGCGTATCTATCTGCTTTCTAATGCCGAGTACTCCTGCACGCCAGCTTCATACAGTAAGTATTACTGCAACATTTACTACCCACTTGGTTGCAGCCTCGATGTGGTAGTAAGACCATTAGCACACAGTTATTGACCACAAGTGTTCTATTACATCTTGTGGGGTGAAGAAAACAGGATGAAAATTAAAATATGGCTTTAGTAAATAATTACAATTTAAAATGGTTCCTCAGATAATGTAGGTCCTTTCTTGTCCAATATCAGGCTGCGACTATTAATATGCCAGTCTTTGTGGCTGTAAATATTTAAATTTACTTTGATCAAAATGAAAGTTTCAGATTTTTTGTGGCAGTCATGTGCTTATGTTATTTTATGATTGAAATGTAAGGGTGGAGTCTAGCCTGTTAATCTGGAGATAGCCAATGAGTAGCCAATGAGGCCTCTATGTGGGCATGGCTTTCTCCTGAGACTTCTGGGAAATCTCATAATATATCCCTCATGAAGATGAGAAGCTATCTTCCCCAGTTGTTGGGAGTTAGTTTCAGAGACGATGAATCACGGACATGACAAGATGACAGCGTCTGAGATGCTAGAGGAACCGACGGAGAGACCACACAGCTTTGCTAGACCTCTGAAGGAGCTAGACCTCTGAAACTGGAGCAGCATGCTGTTGATGGACCCTGAGCCCTGGAATTGAGGAGCCGTGGGGAGACCCCTGCCAGCACCAGGATTCTGCAACCACTGACTTGTGACTTTATGAGTCAGAAGAAGATTTTATAGACTGATTTCGGGCATATGGGTTAATATTAGATCTATGACTTTGAACTGGACTGGGCTGGGATGCTTTCTTAGTGTTCCATTCCTTTTGTATATAAACCCTTTCCTTATATCCATATGTGTGTCTTTGAAATTTGTTCCTCTAGCCTACCCGCACTAACACATCTTTCATCACAACCATATTGCGGTGGCTTTCTTGTCACCAGGGGGGAGTGGCTTCTGAATTAGTGAAGCTATAGAGAAGAACATTTCCACAATTTCTGAAAGGTGTGTTAAGGAGGCTGTTAGAGGAAGTCAGAGGAAGTTGATGGGTTACCAGTGGGGCCACCAAGCTCAAGATAGTGATTCAAATCCGTGGGCCACCCCAAAGCAGAATGATGAGGTTTTCTGCTCCTGTCAAGTGACATAGCCCTGGAAACATCCAGGGGTACCTCTACTTTGTTCTATCGGGCCGCGATGAGCCAGAGTTGATTCAATGGCAGCCGATTGGGTTAGATGCAACAAAGGAGTCCTGGTGGCACAATGGTCAAGCCCTTGACCGCTTGCTAGCTGCACTTTGAGCCCATCTGAAGATCTGTCAGCAGGAGAAAGGTGTAGCTGTCTGCTTCAAGGAAGATTTATGGCCTTGGAAACCTTACTGGGTTCTCATGAGGTGAAATCTATTTGAGGGCAGTGAGTTAGATGTAACATAGACAAGACATTTGAGGAAGGTTGTCTGGGGTAAATAATCCTTTTTTTATTACAAGATCTTTTTATTGGGGGCTCTTATAACTCCTAACAATCTGTACACCAATTGTATCAACCATATTTATACACGTTGCCATCATTCTTTTCTAGACATTTACTTTGGACTGAACTTCTGGTATCATTTCCTCTTCCCCCCATACCCCACCCTTGCGATTCTTGAATAAATAACATATTATTATTATTTTCATATCTTACAGCGACTGCTGTCTCCCTTCCCCCATGGTTTCTATTGTTCGTCCCCCTGGAGGGGCATGTGTGGTTGTGTGTCTTTCGATTGTGTGTCTTTCGGTTGTGTGTCACTGTGATCAGTTCTGGGGGGAAAGAATCCTGAGGCTTCCTTTCAGTGTGATCTAGATATGGCTCAGGCACTTTTTATATGCATAGATCTTTATTTTTATGACATCTTTATGAAGGAGAAACTTTCAAATGGGAGAATCCACACTTAGGGATGCTAAGGACCTTTCCCAAGCACACGTTTGAAACAGCTCGGTAGTCTTAGCATGGACAGCAAAAGGAGGTGGCATTCAGAGCGATTCAAAAGATAGATGGTTGTGATTCAGACTTGGATTCCCAAGCATTTCCAGGCCTATCTTATTAGATGCACTGCTATTTTCATTTTATGTCATTGTTACTATACACAATTACCACCTAAAGCAGAAAATTTATTATTTTAAAATTCTATATGTCATAAAATTCTCTATGTCAGAAGTAGGAAATAGGTGTCATTGGGCTAAAATATTGACAACTATGTCTCTTTCTGAAGATTCTGGGCAGTACCTATCTTTGTGTCTTTTCCATCTCTTATAGGCCACCTGAATATCTTGATTTGTGATCCCTTTCCTCCACCTTCAAAATCAGCAACATCTGGCCAGATTTTTTCCTATTGCTGTTTTTCTTGATATTGCTTTTACCTCTCTTTTGTACCAATAAGGACCCTTGTGTTTAGGCTACTTCATGGTATTTTAAGGTCAGCTGACTCAAACTAAAATAACACAAAAACAAAAACTCAAAGTCATGGTTATGGTTCTCTACTTGTGGTGACCTTATAAGATAGAGTGGAACTACCTCCTTGCCTTTTTGAGATTTGAAATATTTATAGGAAGAAACAGCCTCATCATTTTCCCACCGAGTGGCTAGTGGGTGTGTATTATAGTCCATTTGGCATAACTAATGTCACTAACCAACTGACCATAATCCACTTTAATTAGCTGATTTTTTCCCCAATGATTTTATTGGGGGCTTATAACATTCCATACATCATTTGTATCAAGCATATTTATACACATGTTGCCATCTTCATTGCCTCCCAGAACTGTAGATCCAGTTGTTTTCGCCTCTGGATTGTTTGTCCCACCTCTCTTATCTATATAGACATGTACAGAAATTAATGAGCACAAAAAGACAAGTTAAAGCAATAATAATAATAACGAAAACAAAAACAATCAAACAAAACCAGACAACAAAAGAAAAAATAAAGGACAAAAAAAACCCAATAAATAATTCCAGGTCTGTAGTCAAGTCTGATGGGGTACTATCCCCTGGCCCCAAAGTCCATTTTTGTTATTTCATGGGAACTTTATTGCTTTTCTCCCCTTGTTGCTCTGTTGCACAGCCTTAGTGTTTTACCTGAGTGGTGTCAGACAGGGCACAATTCCTGAAGTTGTGAGGCAGCGAGACATGCAATTAACTTACTTTTTAGGACCTTATGATAAAATATGAGGATAAACATGAATTACAGGCAGCCCATGAATTACGAATGGAATTCATTCCTAAATATGTCTTTAATTTGATTTTGTTGGCAAGTTTGATCAAGTGCATACAGTTCTTGTTTGGCTTCACTTTAGTGCAAGAAAGAGGACCTTTGGTTTCAGTGTTAGGTACTCAGCTGCCCACTAAAAGATAAGGTAATCTGTTTTCTTCAACATTATGGTCTGGGGACTCCATTGGGTAGTTCTCCTCTGTCCTACCTGCTAGTAGGGTTTTGACATTGCAAGAACAGGAAGCCCTGGCTGCTAGAAGAAAGGCTGATGGTTTGATCTAACCAGTTGCTCTTCAGGAAAAAGACGTGACACTCAGAAGCACCATGAGTTGCTTCTACTTTGTCCTATTGGGTCACTCAGATTAAGAATCTACTCTATGGCAGTGGATTTTTAAAAGGCTCAAGATCTTTTCTGTGACTTAAAAACTTCTTTGAAATCTACCCACGATGGTATTAATTTTGAGTTTTGTTTTACTGTTCTGATGTGCAACATTTGAAGGTGATTGTGATAAAGTTTTGCTTTTAGTAGGGGCTGACTCTCAGTGTCAAAGTGTGGTAAAATTTACATAATACTAAAGGGTTAGTTCCAGTTGTCTATAAATCCAGTTTATAACATGGGACCTGCCTCTACTTGAAGCTCTGCATTAACTATAAAATACAGTCTTTAAAAATAACCAATGAATAAAGAGACATAAATGTAGCATGATGAATGAGCTTCAAAAATTTCATGAAGTTAAATTTTAATTCAACTTTTTTTCCATGATGATTTTGAATTCCCCTCATAATTGAAGTGTTTTGTGATGAATTGACAATAGAACACTTCTATCTATAATATCTTTTGTGATGCATGGTAAATTCCAGCTTTTATGTCCGTGGTTTGATTCTCCTTGGAAGTGATGACTGTCAGTTTATGTCTATGGCTGTAATCCCATTTTGGAGGGAGTTCTCTTTTTATCTAGTGGACAGGATGGGAGTGGGATATATTCTGAGCCTCCATATTAAGATTGTGTGTGTGTGTGTGTGTGTGTGTGTGTGTGTGTGAGTCAGTACCCACCTTTTTCTTCTTGGAAGTGTGGTCTACTGAAAGACAAAAATCCCACCTCCATTTCCCTTTTGACCCATTTTTAATTTATTAAAGAAAACCAAAAACATTTTTGGCTTTCTCTTTGACTGAGGTTGTGTTTAGTCGCTGTTCCTAAGTCCTTTTCTTTAAGTTTGAGATTTTATTTATTTATTTGGTTAGAAAAGTCTTTTATTTAGTTTTAAAATCATTTTGTTGGGGGACCATATAACTCTTATCACAATCCATCCATCCATCCATTGTGTCAAGCACATGTGTGCATTTGTTGTCATCATCATTCTCAAAACATTTTCTTTCTACTCAAGCCCTTGGTATCAGCTCCTCATCTTCCCCCCTCCTTCCCCACCCCCACAAACCCTTGATAATTTATAAATTATTTTTACTTGATTCCTCATTCCCTCCACGACCTCCCCTTCTGTGCCCCCAGAGATCCATTATTATTATTTTGTCATATTTTTCCCTGTGCAATGTCTCCCTTCACCCACTTTTCTGCTGTCCATCCCCCAGGGAGAGTGTTATATGTAGATTCTTGTAAGCAGTTTCTCCTTTCTACCCCACCTTTCCTCCACCCTCTAGGTATCGCCAATCTCCCCACTGGTCCTGAAGTGTCCTGAATTCCCTATGTTTCCAATTCCTGTCTGTTCCATTGTACATCCTCTGGCCTAGCTGGATTTGTAAGGTAGAATTGGGATCATGATTATGTGTGTGTGTGTGTGTGTGTGTGTGTGTGTGTGTGTGTTTGGGGGAAGCATTTAAGAACTAGAGAAAAGTTGTATGTTTCATCATTGCTACACTGAACCCTGACTGGCTCATCTCCTCCCCATGACCTTTCTGTAAGGGGATACCCAGTTGCCTACAGATGGGCTTTGGATCTCCATTCAGCACTCACAACGACAGGTTTTTTGTTCTTTGATGTCTGCTACCAGATTCCTTCGACACCTTGTGACCTCACAGGCTGGTATGCTTCTTTCATGTGGGCTTTGTTGCTTTTCACTTAGATAGCGTTTGTTTACCTTTAAGACCCCAGACATTTATCTCTGGATAGCTAGGCACCATCAGCTTTCTTCACTTTCCTTTTATGGTTTTTTAAATCGTTCTTTTGCATGTTTTCTGTATAGAGAAGTCAGGATAGGTGGATCTCTGAAGATAGCAGCTGGATGAATAGATCTCTGGGGGCACACAATGGGGAGGTTGTGGGGAAGTGAGGAATTAACAGCAGTGGGGAGAAGAAAGAAAAGATCCCAGAGTTGATTGTGGTCATGATTGCTTAACCCTTCCTTCTTCAGATGACTGAACTATAGAATTGTGTGATGTGTTAATTATAATTCAATAAAACCATTTTAAATAAAAGAGCCATTCCTCTGTGTATGAGACAGTCATCTGAGAAATGGAGAGAGGAGTCCCAGTGTTTCAAGGAAAGAGGTACTAACAGAGCATGTCTGACATCCCAGCTTGACATGGTGGAGGCTGAAACCAGGGTCTGAGGCAAAGAGACCTTGAGGCACAGCTGCAGGTAGGCTTCTTGATCCATGGAAGCAGAGGCCAGGCAACCATGTGGCTTAAAGTCAGATGACTAGAGATAGAAACTTGATTTCCCACTAAGGAAAGGTACTGCTCTGGTCTAGTAGATTCTTAATGTTTTATCCATTCTGGTTGTAGTAATTTGTGTTATTTTCCCTGGTGGCATGGTGGTAATGCACTGAACTATGGCAAAGTCAACAGTTTGAAACCACCCGTGGCTCTGAGAGAGAGAAAGCCTGGTGTTCTAGTCTCATAAACATTCATGTCTGGGAAGCTCACAAGAACAGTTATACTCTGCCTTATGGGGCGGCTGTTATTCCTCATCGACTTGATGGCAGAGAGCGAGTTAACTTCTCTAACAAACCCCATAATCATGAGCATTGTCTGTGAGTTCTGTATGGCCTTTGCAAGGGATGATGGAACCCAGCAGGAAAGAGGAGTATGTGGGAGAAATGGCTATTGTCTGAATAGGATAAAGAAGGGCAGAGGGGTTGGAGGCATGTTTGATGCTGCCCTGTGGCCACAAGCCTGTGGCTGGTGAAGAGCTGTATTCTTTCTCCCTTGAATAGCCAAAGGAGGTCTGCAGCCTCTGAGACTTCCAATAAAGTTCAAACTATTGAATTTGAATGAAAAGAAAAAGTCAGTAAGTAGTTAAGCTTCCTGCCAATTAGAGGGATTAAGAATTCTTAAATCAAAACAGAGTTGAATGTCTTCAGTTTATTTATGAGGAAAATACTAGATCTACCTATCTCAAGTATATAACAAAATGAAACCAAATACATTTGGGGAATATTTCTAAGTAAAGCATTAGATGTTAGAGAAGAGACTGAAAGTAAAATGGAAGGCTATCAGACATTATCAAAACAATAAAACAAAAAGCCAATAATATGAAGAACTGGAAAAAAAACTAGTCTACTTCTCTGAGAAGGATTGAACAAACAATTCTATAGATTTGGGTGACATAAGACGTGAGATGTGCATTTCTGTTTTACCCTTTGGTGCTTTTGTGACCTTGGATGAGGTGTTTATCTTTTGTAGACCATTGCTCTTTAACCTATAAAGTAAGGAAAGAGGGCCATCATATTGACATTAGTTTTAGATTGGGCTGAGCCCTGGTGGCTGATTGAGTGCAGGACTGCGGCCCATGGTTCAAATCCAGCAGCAGTTCTTCAGGAGCATGGCTGGGCCTCCCACTCCCACCAGAGGGCAGTAATACTGCGTCCCCCCCCAAACAAAACAAAACAACAACAACAAAAAAACTTTAAAGTCTTATAGAATATAAGGCATTAATTCAAGCTAGATGATCCCGTATAGTGAAAGTGAAGTTCTATCTCTAGTATAAAGTTTTTATTAGAACTATCGGTATATAAATTCATCAGTAAATATGACCACAGCTATGCAACATTAACATTTGGGCATACAGTATACATCTAAGAAGAAGTTATAGTTCTAATTTCATAGCACAACAGTAAGGGAATTGAGTTATATTTTATCTCATTCATGCTATCTTTATTATATAATGTAAACATTAAGTTTTGACTGAAGCAAGGCAAGTTGTCTGAGGGTGGAATATGTTTTTCAAAAAACTAGGATTAAATGATGTTTTTGTCAGGTGCCATCGATTTGGCTCTGATTCACAGTGACCCTGTACACAACAGAACTAAACTGTGCCCACTCCTGCTCCATTCTCAGCCCATTATTGCCCCTACTATGTCACCCATCCCATCTCATTTTTGCTGCCTCTCCATTTGACCAGTCATGAAGTCCGTTTTCTAGAAACTTACATATCCAGAGGACGTAAGACAAAGCCTTTTCACCCTTGCCTTTAAGGGGCACTCTAGCCCTACTTTTTCCAAGATGGGCTTGTTTGTCCTTAGCAGTCCATTCATAGTTTCAGTGTTCTGCACTAACACCACAGTACAAATTCATCAATTCTTCAGTGTTCTTTGTAGGTGCCATCAAGATAAATGAGAAGACGGTTGAAGTTGTCAAGCACTTTGTCTTGCTTGGATCCACAATCAATGCTCATGGAAGTAGCAGTCAGGAGATCAAAAGACACCTTGTGTGGGGTAAAGCTGCTGCACAGACCTTTTTTGAGTATAGAAACATAAAGATGTTCCTTTGAGAATTAGGGCTCATCTGACTCAAGCTGAAGTGTGTTCAATTGCCTCATATGGAAGTAGGACTTTGAATAAGAAAGAATAAGGTCTATTCAGGTTTAATAACAAATACCTACAAGGACAATACATGTATATGGAACAGTTGTATAGTTGATTAAATAGCCTAGTACATCCAACATAATACATAATGATAATGATTTAGAATTGGCCAATGTATTGCATTCGATGATGGGGTAACAGCAATGTGCGTATGGCTATATGAGATATGGAACTTAAGACTGGATTCTCCTTGTTTAATCAATTTGTTTAATTCTTGGTTAATCAATATCTGAGCTGCTTAGAGTCTAGTTTCTCATCTGATAAATGAGAATTGCAATGAAGTGTTTTTGACAGGATCATTGTCAGGCTAAATGAGTCAACATAATTTAACCTAGTCATAAAACTCCATTCATGAAAGACATATTAGATATTAACAATCAGTAATCACGTGGCCAATCATGTGTTACCTGGAGGCACCAGTCCCTGGAGAAGGATATTGTGTTTGGTAGAGAGTCAGTGAAAAAGGGCAAAGCCACACACACACACACACACACACACACAAGTATCGACATGGTGGGTGCACAAAATAGACTCAAAGACAGGAAAATTTGTGAATATAGTGCAGCACCAGGTGGGTGGCACATCGGGAGTAGGAACAGACTCAAAGCCACTTAACATCAAAGTGTATTAAGTAAAAGAACTGCAAGATAATGGAACATAGCTTGTTTCCCTAAAGAATACACAGAATAATGACATAGACTTCTTGCTCTGTATGTGGACACCACTTCCTTGAAATATGTCCTAGAGCACACAAGGAACAATAAATACAGAGGTATTTTCTTGGAAAACTTTAAGTTAAGATCACATTGTCAAAAACCATATTTTTGAAACAGGAAACCAGTTGCTGTAGAGTTCTTTCTGATGCACTGTGACCCTGTGTGTGGCACAGACAAAGCACTACCCATGGTCTGCAGAAAGAAAAAAAAGAAAAGAATTGATTAGTATGGTGGAAATTCAAAAAAATTATTTTCTAATTGAATAATTATTCCATGTATAACTCAGCTAGAATGTTAATTATGCTGTAAACCATCACCACTCTTCTTTTCCAAATTACTCTATCACGATTAACTTAATGATCCCTAAAGAGCTATTCTCCCTTTCCCCCTCTCTCCCACCTATTCTACAGGGATTTCCATGACTGTGTTAACAAAAGTAGATTGCCAGCCCAGTACTCTGAATGCTGGGTGGACTCGGACTTCCAGTCTTAGTTGAAAGCCAACCCTGTGAGCTATTTGTACCACCCAGGGACTCTATAAAGACTTACTCATTAAAATTTATAGCCAATATTTAAATGGGATATGATAAGTAAATTATGAAATTGCCTAATGTGATGTCAAATATGGAATATTAAAATAAGATATAACATTGAAAATTGAAAAAGCAAATTAAGAAATCACTCAGATTTTGATAAAATAGTAATATAGTGGAACGAGTGAAATTATTCATTTACAGTATCATGGCAAACTTTAGATAAAAATGTTTGTCATACTGCAATCACTAGAGATTTGGGACTTGTTCTTGCTTCCTATGTTCAAGTTTCTGAGTAATTAATGTGCACGAGTTGATCTTTTTGCACCAAACTAAGAATGAATGTTTTCTTAATTAGGAAGAAAAGAATGGGTACTGGAGAGGCAACAGCAAGATCTATATCATCACAGATCTCCTTACTCTGAGGGCCAGTTCCTGATTTGGAAAACATGCCGTGGAACATAATCCCTTGTGAAGTTTGCGTTTATGGGTAACCTCCAACTTTGTCAGTGATATCCTGGGAGTTCAGTAAAATCGCACCTATAAAACTTTCTACCTATGTATTTTGTAGGAATGTTGTGAGGCTTAATTAGTTAATGGTTATAAAGTGATTTGAAGAAAGTTACTGCAAGTACATTATGTTTTGTTAGATGATGTGAGAGTAATTTCACAAAATCTGGATAACTGTCAAGTAATTAAAGGCAAATGCACTGTAGATGCTGTTATGCGCCTTCCATTAGTGCTCATCCGAGGTTGACAGACCCATTGAGGAAAGAGCAGATCTCATACTGTTCTGAAATAGTTCTTGAAAATCCTTAACTCCTCTTTTAAAATCGTTTTCACCATCTGCCAGCCCAAGAATTGAGATGGCTGCCTGTGAACTTAGCAATTAAATGTGCTAATACGGTAGTAGGAGGAATGATTGTCACACCTGCTTTAAAAAAAACCCCACAACAAACAAAATCTTGCCACTACCCCAAACTAAAAAAGAAAAACAACGAAACAAAACAAAAAAGCCCCACAAGCACAAATGCATAAAACCAACTCTGATAACACCATCTGGGTTACTGTGAAAGCAGAACATTGAATTCTAAAAAGAAAAAAAAAATCCAAACCCAACCCATATACTGAAAATGTAGTCCTATTTATTAGAAAAATTAGACTCTGAAGGCAAATATTCATCAGATGGTATCCATGACTGTGTCTGTTGCTTCTTCCTTCAGTATTTTTTGATGCGATGGAGAAGTGGAAGAAACATGACCATGAAAGAGATAAATCTTTCTACTTTGTCAGTGAAATCTTTTATGTCCCTAACAAAAGACAAAGATGATACATTTTTCTCAATTTAGGAGAGATCAGTGTATGGAAATTAAAATTTATAAATCTAATGAAAGGCTATATAGTATAGGAATTCTTTATGAAAAAAGAACCTGCTGAGATGTGACATCCATATTGCAATAAAATGGGAACTTTTTATTACCTTAAAAATTATTACTTTGGAAAAATAATTAAAAAAAATGTAGCCAGCACTCATAAACTAGTATGGTACAAAATTCTAATTTTCTGATCATGGCTTTTTCTCCTGTAATTCTCTGCCACTGCATATCATGTTCTATCTTGTAGTCAAATTATAATTCAGACTTAATGAATTACATATTTCATTGAGCCATTTGAGGTTTACCATCATCAGAAGTATATTATTATGTTTGGGACATACTGGAAGCTACCTGGAAAGTTGGATAAGAAAAGTAGCTCTATTACTTGACTTCTGATTGAATCATAGCCAATATTCTGCTGTCCAATATGAGAGCCATATACCATTGCAAATAAGAAATTATTTATATTTAGGGGTTCCAATTGTGTAATTATTTGCAGAAAAACTCACTCCCCATTTTGAATGTGAGGTTCTTATATAGACTTCATATTTAAAGTCATTCTGAGTCCTGATATTTTGATTAAATTAAATGTTTCAAAAAATATCTCATATAAGAAGAGAAATAAGATAAAATTGTGCTTTATTTTTATTGACTGTCTATAATCTTTGTTTTTTCCTCCCTAATCTGTATTAATATTTCCTCTACATCAGTCTACAGCTAGCTTACTGCTTGTAAGCCTAGAGAACAGATGTTGATGGAGAAGTGGAAGAAGCATGACCAAAAAGAGATAATTCTTTTTGCTTTTTACCCAACATAGCGGAAAGCAAAATTAAGCCACCATTTTAACAGTTTTATTGACATATAGATCACATTTCACATGATTCAAAAGTTAAATTAAAGAAGAGCTGTACCAGGTCTCACTATTTTTAGTAACACTTGTTTCCAGGTACTCAAGTCTGCTACATCAAGACTTTTCATATATGCTTTCCTTGAACAGTGATACCTGAGTAATCAGGAAGGGTAATCCTCCCTGAACATTTAGTAAGCTTCTAAGACTTTTAAGTGAAACCCTTAGGTGAATAAATCTTATTCTGTCATTTTATGATTTTTGTGGACATCAACAAGCCATAAAAAGGGACTTATTATGAGAAAAAAATCCTGAAATTAAAATGCCTGTGTCTTAACAGAATCACCAGCGATTTTAGACTTTTTGAGTTTCGTGTATTATAGTTGCCTATGTCATTCATGTGCATGAGTTTCTCTCTTTGCACCAAACTAAGACTGTATTTAACACTGTGTAAAAAATAATACAGGCAAGGTGTCTGATTTCCTTTTACATCACGAGCCAGGAGGAAGATCAATTTCAACAGCAGTCCAAGGCAGATTTCTATGAAACTAAGGGCAGACATACCTCCAGCCTCCTTTATTTTACTTACCTATTGTGTTAGTATGGGTAGACTAGAGAAACAAATTCATAAACATGCAGATGTATATAAGAAAGAGGTTTATAAACAAGAACAAATGAACATTAAGAAAATATTCCAGCCCAGTCCAGCCCAAGATCATAAGCCCGATATTAGCCCATATGTCTGACACCAATCTATAAGTCCTCTTCAGATTTGTGGAGCACAAGCAACAACACCAGGACAGTCACCGGCCAGGGGGTGCAGTCTTGTGTATGCAATGGTGGTAAAAACATCTCAGCACTGGCAGGGGTCTCCCCGCAGTTCTTCCAGCTTCAAGGCTCAGGGTCTATCAGCATACTGCCATATGTTTCATCAGTGGCAATGTCTCTCAGGGAGTGTTGTCAGTAGAAAGTCTCAAGGAAGTGAACCAAGAAGGAGAGTGTCTTTGCTTCCAAGAAGGAATTATCACATTCTCCAGAGTTCTCATGAGAAAACAATGCCCACAAAAGGCTCATTGGCTATCTCCAGATTTACAGGCTAGACTCCACCCCTATACTCTTAATCCCCAAATTGACACCAGATTGGGTGACTGCCACATCTGTCTAACACCAATTGTCTCTTGCCCGGCACTCTTCTCAGCTGGGTTTGAAAATTTGTTGCCAAGGCCACAAAGAATGTAGACTACGCTCATGATTATAGAGTTTACTAAGGTTAACAGATTCTAATTCTGGCTCAGAAATGCTCTAGTTACAGTTCTTTCTTCAAAATAGCTCTTCTCTGCCGTGTCTACTGACAGCTCTCTCTATACCTTTGCTCCTTGGATTGGGCTCTGTTTTGCTTGGGCTATGTTGTGCTTTTTTTGTGCTTCAAATAAATGACCAAAGAGCACAACACTCCACCATTAGCTTCCGCACAAAGGTGTTCGTTTCTACTTCTGTAAGCTAACAAACCTAACTCGTTTTCCCATTTACATACCAGGAGACAGGCACTCAGAAAGCGAGCTTCCTGCTTGAAGACTGTGTTAGTCTCTGTAGACTAGAGAAACAAATTCACATTGTATATATAAAAGCAATTGGATATTGAGAAAAATCCCAGTCCAGATCAAGTTCTTAAGTCCATTATTAGCTGATATTTCTGATACCTATCTATAAAGTCCTTTTCAGACTCACTAAATACATGCAATGATGCTGAATGCAGAAGAATCATAGGCCAGTGGGTTGGAAGTCTTGTGCATCCAGTGGCATTGTAAGCACCTCAGTGTTGGCAGGAGTCTCTATGTGGCTTTTCTTGCTCTAGAGATCTGGTTACATCAAACAAAGTAGATCCATATGACTTTTCCAGCATCCAGGGTGTAGCACCACATGTCTTGTCTATGTAGTGTCTCTCATGATCCTCCCTTGTCAGTTGGACACTTTAACATAACTCTCTAAACATACATAATTTTCAAACAATAATAAAATAATATCTGTTTCTAATAGGATAAAATGAAAATGCATAAAATTCAGTGTGTTCCACGCTCATTTAAACATAATATGCTATAAGTGAGCAAAATAAAAATATCCTATATTTATGTGAACACCTATACCTTCACCCTATTCTATGAATATATTCCCCCACCTATGAAAGTTCATAAGACAAACACTTTATGCCTTCTTCCTCCAATTTTGGGTATCCAGTTTCTGTTCTGCCCACTTACATCAACACAGTGCTCTGAGGAAACTGTTATATCCTTTGAAGTGAAGAATCTTTATCCTAGTTGGAACCTTGTGAAGTTCGCATCCATAAACAAAGTCAAATCAGGATACATCATCCATAAAATCTGCAGCCATATGCACCAGTTTACTATCTCAAAATTCTTTTCTTCATCTGGTTGGGTTCTGGTCAGATCAATGTGGACTGCCTCACTTAGCCTCACCAGGGTGTCCACTGGTTACCTTCCTTTTAAACCATGGTCCCATCACAAATTTTCAACAACCCTAGCCCCTTTGTGCTATGTGTTATGTGCTTCAGACCCGTCAACCTGCTCTCATTTTCTCCTGTAGTTCCTGTAAACCAAGTTCATGAGAGTCAGTGGTAAGAATCAACCCATCTCTCTATTGCTGCTTTTCTTCCACTTCTGCTCAACAAGTGGATCCACGTGATCATCTACAAGAATGTTAGCCTGTCCATAGACTTTCTTTAACAGTCAGTCTTAGAATTTTTCTTCATGGTTAAAGATTTTTTCCAGCTTCTGATGAAAACCGCTAGAGTTCAAACTTCAAAGAGTCAAACATTTTCCTTTTTTCAGTCTGTCCCCAGACAAGTGTCTTGTAATGCAAATATCCTGAGTATTCCCCAGGACTGGGTGGGGCATATCTTTTCAAAACATTTTTTGCAGGTGTGGCTTAAACCCATCTAAAGATAAAGTTTTAGTGATGAAGACAAGAGGGCTTATAAGCTCTCTATTTTCATACTTCCCAATAAATATTTCTGTCAATCATTATATCAAAAGTAAGTATAAGAAGCCAGTCTAAACAAAGTAGAGTCAGATACTAAACAATTTTTTAAACAGTCAAATTCAATCCTTATTTACCTAAATCCTTATCTATACTATTAAATTGATACAAAATATGGAATTAGACCTTTGAGAGCATTGCCTCAAGCCAGGGCCAGGTCTTCTGTCAGCCATTTTGACCCGAGTTAGTAATTTTCTCTAACCATCATGGTCTCTAAGAAATTCAGGTGGGGGGAGGGTTTCTACCCTGAGCTCAAACTATATATTAACTACATTCATTTTTGCCATTTCACACAGGAATAACCAAAGATTACAATTAAACAAAATAATCAAAACTTTAACTTCTCATATTCTTTCCAGAAAACAACCCAGTAAACCGTATGGACATTTTTGATCTCTGGCTAGCTAAACTAGAAAAGCTACTACCATGAGGTAGAGCTCATATTAGGATTCACATTCCATCCTTATGGTTGGTTCATTAGTACCCCACTCCTGGTACCATAATGTGTCGGCTTGGGTAGACTAGAGAAGCAAATTAATAGAAACTCATATATGTATAAGAAAGAATTTCATATACAAGAGCAATTGAATATTGAGAAAACATCCCAGCCCAGTCCACATCAAATCCATAAGCCTGATATTGGCCCACATATCTGATACCAATCTATAAAGTTCCCTTCAGATTCATGAAATACATGCAATGATGCTGAACGCAGGGGCATCGTAGGCCAGTGAGTTGGAAGTTTTGTGGATACAGTGATGTTGTAAGCATCTCAGAGTGGGCAGGGGTCTCTACATGGTTTTTCTTGCTCCAGAGTTCTGGTTGCATCAGGGTAGGTCCAGGTGGCTTCTCCAGTTCCCAGGATATAGCACTGTGTCTTGTCTGTAGAGTGTCTCTTAGGGAGGGAGCTAAGAAAATATAGGTGTTTCCAGAATACTCAAGAGAAGGCTAGGTCTACACTGAGGCCATTGGCTATGATCTGATTGACAGACTAGACTCCACCCTTTCACTCTTAATTCTTTCCTGTCCCAATGACAATTTGGTCATTTGGTGGGAGATATAAAATGATGGCTGGAAGAGTCATACCAATCCATCAATCATATTCTGCAGAAATATATACCATTTGGAAAAGTTCCATAAAGGATCCCAATTGCCTGTTCTGCTCACTTTGCACACCGAAGTCCTTTTTGTTTTGTCAGTTCATGTTTTACTCATCTCTAATACCTATCTTCAACAATTCCAAAAAGTGCTTTTTGAAAACTAGGAACTTGGTCCATATTGGAAAAAAAATCGAGAGTGGTCAAATCCACACTTTGGATAACTATGAGTTCCGCAATTTATGTTAAAGGCAGCAGTTTGAAACCATCAGCATCTCTATTGGAAAAAGACAGGGCTGTCTATTCTCAAAGAGTTATAGTCTCGAAAACATACATGGACAGTTTTACTATGTCCTATAGGGTCACTATGAATCGGCATGAACTCCATGACAGGGAGAGTGAACTTGAACTTGAATATATATTAAACATTCTTTGTGCATCTCCTCACCTCAAAGAAAGCCTTATTGTTTCATAGAAGAAATGGTAAATATGAGGAGGAGGGGAATGCAGACACATTTTATAGTTTTTTCATAAGTAAACTAATGTGTTTCCCTTTCTTATTATTAGCAGTGATCTCATGTTGAACTCATGAACTATGTACTGAAAGGACCTGGAGCATTGTGATGCATGAGTTTCTCACTGGATGATTTTCAGTAGTAGATCTTCAAACTTTTTTTCCTCATTTGTCTTAGTCTGTAACAGTGGTTCTCAACCTTTCTCATGCCACGGCCCTTTAATACAGTTTCTCATGTTGTGGTGAACCCCCCTAACCATAAAACTATTTTGGTTGCTATTTCATAACTGTAATTTTGCTACTGTTGTGAATTGGATGACTCCTGTGAAAGGTCACTCGACCCCCAAAGGGGTTGTAGCCCACAGGTTGAGAACCGCTAGTCTGGAAGCTCCACTGAAACCCATGAAGCCTCATGGCAAATTCCACACCTGTCGATGGAGAGAAAGTGGCTGTGCATGCGAGACGTTGGCTGGAAATTGAACTTGGGTTGTTCTCGTAGAAAGCAAGAATCCTCCCACTGAATCTGTAATGGTTCCTTATTGTGTATTAGATTAAGTAAAACAAATTTAGCTAGATATTGGTGTCATCCTGCATTAGTCCTCTGATACTGTATGTGCCAACCAACTGCCTACCTTCCCACAAGCCCAGTTGTTCTTTGCTTTTGTTTACCTTATATCTCTATAATAATGTTATTCTCCTCACTCTTTCTACCTGCCACCATCCTTATCGTTCAGTGCCCATTTAAAATATCAACGCTTACATGAAGTCTTTAAAAATTCTCCTTTTTCTTTCATATGCTCCCATAAGTATGCATGTTCTGTTTATCTACTGTGTATTCATGTTCCTCATTCTTCCCTATGAAATGCTGTTAATTCCTAAAAACAAAGGTCATGTATTATTCATATTGAAGTTCCCAATCAATAGAAACTTAAGACATGCTCATTTAATTCAGTGGGAATTGTATATAGATCCATACACACAATAGCTCCTGAAGATTCCACCTTAACTATTCTCTTAAAGTTCACATTCACTCATTATTTTTCAAAGATACAGGCTTGCATTATTCAAAATAGTGTATTTTAAAAGTGATTTCACTTCTCTGGGATATTATAATAAGACATACCTTTCTATTTTCACAATATATGAAAAAGGAGAATTGATATTAAAAACTTTACCTTGGGTGAAAAAAACAGGCATTCAGAATTTTGTAGGGCCCCATTTATAATTACTATACATAAGATATAGTTATGTATTTAATCAAGGAAAACCTGATTATGAGACATATAAGTAATTTGTCCTAAATGCTTATTTATCCACCTCATAAATTTTCTATAGCTTTAAATGCAGTTTTTTAAAGGCAATCAAAAAGAATCCTAAAGATGAACAAATTGAAGACCCGTAATGTAGATACATAAAGCTTATACAGAGAGAAATTAAAAGGTCAACTGCTTTTCTTTCCATTCCTGTAAACAGTAGAGAGCAAGTGTTGTGTTCCCGAAAGCCTTTTTGTTCTTGATAGGCTGATCTTTCTCAGTTCATGAAGTTAATTGTGTTGCTCTTGAGAAGATAAGTTTTTTTTCAGTCGGGTGAATCTAGGGAAAAATAAGTTAACTCAAGCTAGTCTCAAACCTTGACCACAAGAACAAGGAACAGAAAAAAGTCCCTGAATGAGGCCTGGAAGGCGAAGTGAGGCATGAGGAAATGAGGGAAAAGCCTTCAGAATTTTATATTTCTTTTTTTATAACCCTTTAAAAATTTAAATGTCTGCTAGGCTCTTCAGCATTACTTAATAGAGGAAAATAATTTCCTCTGGTGAACACTGGAGTCCTGACTCACATATTGAAGAGTTTACCTGAGAGAGTCTGCGGGGAAGTATGAGGCAGTGCAGATGCCCATCATTGTTCCGCGTGTCTGGCTGCCTGTTGATCATCCCCTCGATAGATGGTAGTGGTAGCAGAGGTTTGGGATTAGACATGTACACACATGCACACACACAATGAATTGATTATATTGAAGAATATTGTCTTTGGCTATCATAGTCCTCACCACATAGTCATAAGTAGGACCAGGAAGAAGGATAATTAGAACCCTGGGTTTAGCCATCCTTGGTCATCACATCATTTCTAATGCTATGCATTTTTTCCTTCCAGGGAGTACTAGTTAATTGCCACTTGTTTTCATTTTCTCATCTCACCCGAAAGCCTAAGTACTACACCAGTTTCTATTTTGGGGTACAGCAGTGATCTGTTTGGCCCAGTAAAGTCTTAATTCACAAGGTTGGCATTTGGGAAGTGCGGTGGCTTATTTGAAAGAGGATTTGGTGAACATCCATTTATAGGCAGTGGTGCTGACAAGCTGGAGTGATCAGTGGCATAGCAGGGTGAGGGTCCGTGGGAAAGTGGCTGTGCCAGTCCCAGGTGGCACAAAGACCAAGAGCGAGTAGCTTACATGATCTGGTCTCAGCTTCGCTCATTATCAAAGGAGAAAGAAAAATGATCGCTAAGATCCTTTCAGTCCTACCTTTGTCTACATGTCTGCTGGGCTCAACAGTCTAGGATGATTTAGACTGCTGTGGAGTAAATGTGGCGAGGCAGACAGGGCAGGACACTTTGGAGTTCAGGACACCTTTATCTTCAAGCAACACAAAGGGAGGAAATCTCAGTGTCCTGTTTAAAGCCACCCCTCGCCATCAGGGCCACTCAAAGTGAACAGGTTACAGCAGAGCTTTCAGACTAAGCACAGACTCTGACTACGAATTACCCTGCACCCCACTTTGGAGAAAAGAACCACTGAAAACCTTATGCCGAGTTTCGAAGCATTGCCAAAAAGCAGAGTTTGCTATTTCCTTTGGTCAGTTTTTATCCCACACAATCTTGTTTTATCAACGATTGAGAATGCCATTAGAAGTCACCCCTTGCAATGTTAGCTTCTGTGAAATTTTGCTTCATTTCCTGAAACCCAATATCACACTCCCTGTCAGGCGCTCAGATTTGTTTTTATTGCCTGAGTTGTTCAAGTGATAGCTAAGCAGGCTGCACTGTGATGCACCAGTATGGGCTATGCTTGTGTGGTTTACTTGGAAAGTCATAGTGTAAGCCTCAGTGCCAATGAGAAAAGGAAAGCTAGGTGTAAACTTGTTTTCTTTGTGACACATTTTACTTTTCCCTCTCCTTTGATGCCCTTCATCCCGTTCCCCCTAATGCTTGGGTTTGGCAGACCTCGATGGGCCAAGGTGTTCTTCAGTGTGGTGCTTCTTGTTTCCTCTCTCCTCTCTTCAATCCTTTATTTATTTATTTAGAATCTTTAGTTCACATCTACTGGTCAGTTGCCTACACGGAGTCACAATAGTTATGTATTTCTGCAGAAATATGTTGTATGCACACGGAATGATTTCTTTAGTGCATGAATTTACTGCTTACAGAATGATTCCTTGTTTACCTGTTATTTTCATTTTCTTTTCTGGTGGGAGCAAAGAGTCTATGCTATTGGTATAAGTTCTTTTAAAAAGCTATGCGCCCTTTGTTGTAAAATTTCTGCTAAAACTCTATGACAAACTTGTGCATACATAATGAATAATTTACCCTCTCCTGGGAAAAACTTTTATTGTTGTGAAAATTTGGATACTACAACATTTGCCAATTGAAAAATTTTCTTTAAAAAAAAAAAAACCACAGAAAAATGAGTTGGGTGCTGAGCTCCGGTGGCGTAGTGGTTGAGTGCGGGACTGCGGCCCACTAACTTGGCAGTTCAAATCCAGTGACAGTTCTCCAGGAGCAAGGCTGGGTAACTCCCACGACCACCAGAGGGCAGTGATGCCCCCCCAAAAAATGAGGGTGAAGGAGGGGCTTATACCATGGGCTGAAGTAGAAAGTATTTGGAAATGAAGATGGCAACGTGTATGAATATACTTGATGCAAATGATGTATCGAATATTATAAGATCTGTAAGAGCCCCCAATAAAATTATTGAAAAAAATAAAAGAAAAAGAAAAATTTCATGTGTAGAATTCAGTGAGACCAAGTTTATCAATCATGTTGTACAGCTATCAGCAATATTCATTACCAAATTTCTCTTCACCCTACAGAGTAATTCTGATCATTCTAAAAAGCACCCTTCTTTGCCCTGTGCATGATTGAGCTGTTGGGGAAAATCTGAGTATGTGAGAATGACTCCCCATATACCAAATGTATTGTTTTCCAGGGAAGGTGGTTACTCTTCTGACTGCTTCTTTATTGTTAGATTTTTTTCCAGCAAGTCTTCAGCAAGAAGCATCCTTTTCTTCACTCTTAACTTTTAGCATCCAATTTTCAGTCCTGATTATTTAAGGCAAAAACAAGTATATTTGGTAAGTCATACAGCCAATACAAAGTCAGTTGAATCTGGCTTAGGGAAGGTCCCCTCTTTAAATGGATCAAATCACTTGTGTCTTAGAAAGAGAGTTGATGATGAGACCAAGTACAAACTTATGTGTGTCTGTGATCATGATATTTATTCATTTTCCCTTTTTCATTCTCAATTGAATATTTGTTGAGAGCTTCTGGTGATGTAGCGGGCTAGCGGCCACAAGTTCAGCGGTCCAAATGAACCACTCATTCTGAAGGAGAAAGATCAGGCTTTCTGTCACTGTGGAAACCTGTAGGCACAGTTCTCCTCTTTCCCACAGGGTCACTGACTTGGAATTACTGGACAGCAAGAAGCTCAGTTTGGTTTGGATTGACTGGTCCTCATAACAAGTATGGGTTTTTAGTCAAGAAGAAACCACATGGTACTTCATTGAGGTCTGAGAAATAATGAAGTGATTGTTTTCAAATCAGAAGCACAGTTATCAAGAGTGGTAATGGTTAAGGAGTAGATGATGGTAAAATGATAAGTCAGGTCTACTTAATTAGTCAGGTCGGGGACTTGCCTGAGGAGCTAACATGGAAGCTAAGTCTGAGTGCTGAGAAGGAAGCAGCAATGTGGAGAGGTTTCGCCTGTGCTGTGGAGGTGAGTAAGCTCTGCAGGTGAGGTGCTGAGGTGTCCCTGCTATTGCTTTTGCACAAGACATTTCTACAGCTTAATTCTTACATTGCAAACACTCAAATGTTTACTACACAGAAGAATACAGAGATCATTTACATTACCCCCAAAGCTCTCTGTGATTACAAAAGTGTACCCCCCCAAGAGGAAACTGGAATCCTGGCATTGGTGACAATCGTCTGCTTGCTTTTTGTATTTTGACAATCTTCATATGCACCCTTAAACGATAAACTCGGTTCTTTCAGATGTTATGCCTTAGGTAAAGCAAACCATTCTGAATACGTAAGTTTAATCTGTGAAGAGATTTTCTATGTCTCTAACCATCTTCTATTCTGTATTTCCAAGGTCTCCTGGGGTGTTTCACTATTGCCTCCATATGCTTCAATGAACAACAGCCACCTCAATTAATTTCTTTCATTTTCCAAATTTGCAAATGATTGCTTAAGCAACCTTTTTAAGTCCAAGTATTAGGAAGGCACCTTGTGTTTTATCTTGGCTTTGCCACTTATTGGCTGGATAACCTTAGTGAGTGATTATACTTTGTGAAGTGAGGATAATAATAGAAACGTCTCAGGAGGTTTTGTGAAGATCAAAATGAAGTTACTATGATTGTGAATCACAAAGAAGTGCTACCCTTGTTCTAGGCCATATATACACAGGGCCTCATTATAAATATCATGATCACTGGATGGCTACTGACAAGTTTTCTAAGCAATATACTTGCCTCTGTTGCTTTAGGGTACCTTCAGAAATTTCCATTCATCAATGAGTTCCAAGGGGATCTTCTGGGTCTATTAAATTCAAGGTAGGAAGGTCCTCTAACAATATATGGTGACTACATATATTTTTTATCCCCAAGGGGTCATCCTGATAGAGTTTTTCAAAGGATATTGCATGATCCCAGAAGCGTCTTTGGAAGAAGTTTTAAGAAAACTTAAAGTTGTGTGGGAGAGGGAAAAGGGCAGGAAAATTGTGTAGAATAATTTGTCTCCAACTTTCACTTTGCACCTGCTCCTTATTTTAGTGGGTCAAGGGCTTACCCGTGAGAATTTCATTGGCAAATCTTATTCAATTCACCCCCAACTGAATTCACCTACAGACTTCTCTTTGGGTCCAGATCTCAAAGGACATTGAAAAGGAACATAGTTTAAGTAGCTGGGAAAATGCCAAAGCTGCTGTCTTGATGTGATGTAAATTGAAGAGCTCAGGATTTGCTTAGTGTGATTGGAAACATTGCCTTCAGAGGACTAGTATAAGCAGAGATGGAGACCCTGTTGAGAAACAATTTTATTTTCATATTATGAACCTATTTTTCAATTGGTTGAATTTTCTTTAAGTCCATCAGCTAGACAAAAGGAAGTTTCTCTAAAAACTCTTGGATATATCTTTATGCAGCTGCCAGTACTTCCAATACATTTGTTTATTCACAAGTGTCTTTCTAGGTTTACTGTATATCAGAATCATGCACTACGATTGTACTAATGTCTTGGAATTGAAATGTGAATTATATAGCCTTGCTTTGAAATAAGGAAGTCCTGTAGGGAAAATGGACATGTAAATAAATAAACACAGTGTGTTGATGTTTTTATGAATATGTAGAAAAAGAGCACCTTTACATTCAGAAACTTGACCTTCTTAGGGAAGATATTGCTGGAGGATAATTTCGAAGGGTGATTGGAAGTTGACCTCTAAACTAGGATGGAACTTTCTGACAGTGGACCAAATGGAAGGAGTGCAACTCTCCAGAAACAGGAGACATCACGTGATCTTCTGTGCATCATGATTTGTAAGTTGTGATGGAGGATCTTGGCATGAAACACGTGACAAAGTTCTTCTTCCTGGCAAATAAAAATGTTGCCTAAAGCACAATCTTGTATTTCCAAAAAGAAACAATGTATTCCAATATGTAGTTTCAAACACAATTGAAAATGAAAAATTAGTATCATTGTTAAAGTTGGAAGCTGTCAAGTCAGTTCCAAGCCATAGTGACGCTAAGTCCAACCGAAGAAAACCGTCCATGCCAACACCCTCCTCACTGTCATGGCAGGGTTTGAGACCATGACGGCTGCTGCTCTACAACCTCCGGCTTTGTGACTATCTTGCTCTCATTCGCTGACCCTCCTGAGTGGTGTTTTTTCACTGGGGATTTGTTCTTCTGAATGACACATTTCAAGTACATGAGATGAAACCTTGCCATCTTCATACCCAAGGAGCATTCTGGCTATATTTTTTCTAATATAATTTTTTCATTCTTCTAGCGGTCCATGGTAAATTCAATATTCTTTGCCAATAATTCAAAGATGCCAATTATTACTTGCTCTTTATTGCTTGTCTCACTTTGGCATGCACGTGGAGCCATTGAAAATACAATGGTGTAGATTATTGCAATGGAGTCCTTGAAATGACATCTTGTAGTTAAATATTTTTTTGTACTTTAATATTTTTAAGAAGTCTTTTGCAACCTATTTGCCCAATGCATTTGATTTTCCCCCCCGGTGCTTCCCTGAATCATTATGGATTCATGTGAAATGAAGACATTGACAACCCCAACATTTTCTTTCTTTACCATGCTGCTACTTATTGGTCCAGTTGGGGGAATTTTTGTTTTCTTTATACTGAGATGTAATTCGCAATGCAGACAGATAGTCTTTGCTCTTCATCAGCAAATGCTTTGGGTCACCTTTCCTTTTGGCATACAAAGCCTTCTGACATTGAAATCTCTCTATAAAACTAACACCATATTCTTCTTCATATATTCCAGTTTCTTAGTACACACTCTAAGACAGCAGTTTTCAGCTTGGGGGTGTGACCTTTTGGGAGTCTGATGACCCTTTAACAAGGCTCATCTAAGACCATCAGAAAACACACTTTCCGATGGTCTTAGGAACCGAGACACCACTCCTCTATCTGTCTTCAGGAGGGTCTGCCCATAGGCAGATACATTCACATATGAATCCCCAGAAGGAAGACTGTTATTCAGGCTACACCATGCTTCAAGACAAAATTTCATTTATTTATCACTAGAAATAGGTATTTAACAATATTCAATGACAAGATTTTTGTGACGAATCACTATGCTTAAATTATGCTCAATTTGTTAATTTTTTCCCCTAATCCTAACCCAATTATGTTCAATTTGTAATAATGAAAATACAACCGGCATATCCAATATTTACATTACAATTCATAAGGCTAGCAAGATAGTAGTTGTGAAGTAGCAAGAAAACAATTTTATGCTTGGGGTCACCACCACATGAGAAATGGCATTAGGAGGGTTGACAACCACTGGACTAAGGTGATATGGTTCTGTTGTTCTGAGCTGGGATACTCACATCTAATGGTGCCTAAGGCAGGAGACTATCGATAATTGGCACATCTTAGAGTAAGGTCAATGCCATTTTATTTATTTATTTATATTATTAAAAAACCTTTTTATTAGGGGCTCATGCAACTCATCACAATCCATACATCAATTGAGTCAGGCATTTCTGTACATATGTTGCCCTCATTTTTTTCTAGATATTTTCTTCTATTGTGCCCTTTGCATTCCCAAGTCCTCACTTCATTCCCACCCTTATACTCCCACTGATAGTCTGTACATTGTTATTATTTTCATCTCTTACACCAACCACTGTTTCCCTTGCCCCATGTTTTCTCCTGTAGAAGGGTGAATGGTTATACGTCAATCATTGAGATTGGTTTCCCCTTTCTCCTTTCCTCTCTCCCGTCTAGTATAGCTATTCACACTCTTGTTTCTGGGTTCTGTGTGTCATGAGCTCCCATCCCTTTCAAACCAGAGTGCATATTCCGATCTCGTCTGAATAGAGATAAGGCATTGAGGTCATGGTAGTGGGGGGTGAGGAATTCTCAAGGGACCAGAGGAATATGGTGTGCTTCATCAATGCTTTACTGTACCTTGCTGACTCATACCTTCCCTGTGGCCCCTCTGTGGGGAGATTGTTCCACTGTCTACAGATGAGTGTTGTATCTCTTTTCTAGCCCCCCTAGTTCTCAACAATATGTTTGTATGCATCTGCTGATGCTTTTTGCCTGGTCCCTATGACTGCTCATGAGCATGTCCTGGCCTGTGGGTCTGTAATTCGCAAGTCCTGGAAGGAGGAGCGGGAATTTGGGGGACAGGAGATGCGAGAAATGGAGACAAGACAGGATTCTGATCAAGTCTCATTTATTGACTGGAAGGTTCCAACTTATATAGGCCAGCAAAGGGGGAACAAGCTGCAGGTGTTTTCTGAGAAGCCTAATTGGAAAAACAACATATTTCTGTGTGTGGAAAGGCCCTGGTATTTTTGGCCAGCTCATAATGTTAACACCGCCCATAGCGGAACAAACTGCACCTGTGGCTGCAGAGTGGAAAATTACAGAGCTCAGGCAATAAAGATCAAGACAATGGCCGGGCCTCATGGCTCCAGACAGGCAAGGTTATGGCCAGGCCCAATGGCTCCGGACAGGTTCTCCTTTTTTATTTTTTCAAAGCCAAGAGAAACCCCTTGGGAACTGTGCCTGTCTTAGGTTGTTGATTCTCGAGATCATCTTTACCTGACATCGGTCGATAGTCCTCTAAGCGACTAAGACCTGTCTTAGGTTAGTATGATCCGGAACCAATCTTACCCGTCATTGGCTGTCCAGTTCAGCACATAGGGGAGGTGGTCAGCACACATCATTTAGCGATGTATAGGAGCCACTTAGATCACCCATCTCAAGGCAGTGATAGTGGACCTGTATAGGCTTAGCCTGTAGTGCCTCAATCTGTTGTGTGATGAATGCCATGAGCCTGTTGAAAATCACCAGTCCTAATTAAAGCAAAATCAATAAACTAACGAGGGGGCCCAAAAGTGGCAAGAGGTAAGGCAACAGTCCATTGAGCCTGGTCCACAGTGGATTTGTGATCAACTCATTTTTTCTCTTTTCTATGTCCAGAAGAAGGGAAGCTAAGGCACACAATCCTGTCCAGTTTGTGGGCAAAAAGTTATAAGCCCTATTGCTGCCACAAACAAAAACTGAACCATTAATAGCATACAAAGGCTCTGAAACATTGGATACTTCACTGCAACGCGTAAAATCAGCCAAACCTACATCAAATTCATTAGCATCATTGAAAGATGGGGAAAAAAGACAAGTGGAGTTTAAAAATTGATCAAAAAATTAAATAAGTCATCACTCTTAACCTTTACTCTTCATGTCTTGCTTTAAAGCTTCAGTTAACTGTACCAAATATTCCTCATGTAAACTTAATTCCTGTACCACATTTTTCTCATGTGAACTTGATTCCTGCCCCATTATTGAGTGCTCTACCCATTTACCTTAATGCCAAAACTGCAGCAATTTCCAAAGTCGCTAGCTAGCTTCCTCAAGCACTGTTTCCTCACTGGATCCTCCACATCCAGGCCCCGCGGAAGGGCGCCACATGTCCCGGCCTGCGGGTCCGTAATTCGCAAGTCCTGGAAGGAGGAGCGGGAATTTGGGGGACAGGAGATGCGAGAAATGGAGACAAGACAGGATTCTGATCAAGTCTCCTTTATTGAGTGGAAGGTTCCAACTTATATAGGCCAGCAAAGGGAGAACAAGCTGCAGGTGTTTCTTGAGAAGCCTAATTGCAAAAACAACATATTCCTGTATGTGGAAAGCCCCTGGTGTTTTTGGCTAGCTAAGAATGTCAACACCACCCACCGCGGAACAAACTGCACCTGTGGCTGCAGAGTGGAAAATTACAGAGCTCAGGCAATAAAGATCAAGACAATGGCTGGGTCTCATGGCTCCAGACAGGCAAGGTTATGGCCAGGCTTCATGGCTCCGGACATGAGCACACCTGTGGTGAGCTTCTTCCATGTGGAATTGTTGCTTCACTGCTGAATGGCAGCTTGTGTAACTTTAAGCCTTTATGACCCCATATGCTCTATCTTATAATAGCCAGGCACCATCCACTTTCTTCACCACTTTTGCTTATGCACCTGTTTTGTCTTCAGTGTTTGTGTCAGAAGGGTGAACATCTCAGATTGCCAACTGGTCAAAACAAAGTGTTCTTGTATTAAGGGAGGGTATGAGTAGAAGCCCAAAGTTCATCCCCTACCCTAGTGTATTGCTGTATAAATACATGTACATGAGCCAGTACCTCTATTTTTGCGGATTAATGTATTTCCATATGTATACCACTATGTTTCTACCTCTATCCATTGCTTTGGTTCCTTGGTCCTTCCTCTGGTTCCTTTTACCTTCCTCCTGTCCCACTGTCACTTTCCCTGTATTTCTGCCTCTTGGTACCTTCTTAACCTCAAGTCACTTTTGATCAAAGTAAAAGGGCCCCTTCCTCGAGCAGTTTGTAGTAGCTTATGCAGTGCTCAACTGCACTACATTATGCTGTTAGAACCCTAATGACCTCTTTTTCCTTCTGTGCTGCACCACACATTTCCTGTCCACCTTCTCACTGTGCATCCCTTCCTCTATTCCATCTGCTGCCCTTCAAAGTCACATAAATTGTGGGATTTGTGCAAAAGAAAAATATAGAACTTCTTGTTTTAAGAAAGTATTACAATGTCTAGGCAGCCACAATAGTGAATAAAATCAATCATGTGGCCTTTTATTGTTAGACCCCCAGAAGATTACCCAGGTCACACATACATGAAGAAAGGCTTGTCCTCACCCAAAATAATATTGCCTAAGTATTCATTTAGCCTCCTTATTGCCTATAATAAAATGGAGGTTTTATGGATCAGAGATCTTTCTCTTCTATTCTCTGTTGTCTGCAGAGGCTTGTACAGAACCTGCCATGTAATGATTGTTCAATAAATATTTGCTGAAGAAGTGCAGGTGATAGCCACTGATCTAGGGGCTTTAAATATATTGTCTTAAAGCCAATTTCACAGATGAGAAAGCTGAGTAAAACAACACTGTTAAATCTACTACGATGTGTCTGCAAAGCTGGGTCAGATAAGCTGTTTCATTTTGAAAGATGGAAGAACAGCAGGCTCAGTGAAATTTAGTAGTTTGCCCCAAGAGAAGGTGTTCCAGCATCAGGAGATGGCCCATTTTTTTAGCTTCTACTTAAGGTAAACATTTATCTCTAGTTGTTCTGCTTTGAGTGGGAGAAGAGAACAGTCCAGGCAGCTACTGAATGTATTTCCCTGTTTCTCTCCTTCCACTTGAAAATGCCCGTAGTAATAACATTATATACCATGATGCTGATCATAAATTATCTCATTTGTTCCACAGCAACTCCATGAAATAGACAGAAGTACTCTTTCCTACTTTCTAGTGGAATTTGAGTCACACAACTAGAGAGGGTTGTCAGAGACCAGGTCTTCCCCTTTCCTTTTTTTATATTTTGTCCAAAATTTTCTGCTTTAAAAACGGACTATTTTATTTCCAGTGCTTGGAGAAACATACTATTTTCTATAAGGAATATGTTGAGGAGTTTTACAATTTTTTTTTGTTAAATTGTGCGCCCCCCCCCCATTTGTGTAAATCCCATAATAACAATAAGTATATATCATGCATCAGAGTTGCTGGTAACACTGAATAGAGTTTGAAATTTGGTGTAGTCTAACACATCAAGTCCTTGGCAAAGAGTTATAAACTTATTTAAATAGCTAGGTGAATTATTTCCTTGGTTCAGCGATTAAAATGGCAGTTTGGCCTGGTGGCTTTTGATGAATTAGAGCACAGTGAAGTTTTCTGAAGAACTATGAGATAGGCAGTTACTGTTGATGGATTTCTATCAAGTGAGAAACAGATTGTATTTCTGGGAAAGGTAGTTTCAAATATTTCCTGTCATTTTGGTACTTGGTTTTCTTGGCATTCACTATTGCGTAATTATTTCTAGAGAGTGTTGTCAGAAACCAGACATTAAAAAAAAATAAAACATCCTCTCATAGAATTAACATTTTCCCAGAGTAAAGATATATCAGTAAAACTTAGCATCTTGCGTGTAGCACTGTGAAGTTCTATTTCTCATCTTGATTCAGTTGATAGTGCTATACAGTCAATAATTAGTTATTTCATAGACTCATGCCAGATTTAGTTATAGCTCATGAATTCCATTAAGTAAACTTGTTTTTTTCATAAATCCTCACTGATCCAAAACATATAGGTATTCTTCACTTTAGGCATTAAATATTTCCTCCCCCAAAGCACTTAGCATGTAAATAGGATCAGACTTTAAATGGAGTAGGAAAAGTGGGTATTTAAAAAAATCCTTTCAAGATGTAGACAATCTTTTGCAAGATCACTCTATATTATTTATTTATATATTTTGGTTCTAGCAGTTTGAATATTATTTTCCTGAGTTAGCCATTGGATCTGCTATGTGATAAATATTGAGCCTAACAGTGTGGAAATTCTCTTCAGGGGAGCTCTTGAACCATTCTTATGAAAAACAGCTTCTGAGGTGCAGAAAGTATGTTTGTTAAATATCACAGTGTGAAGAAACATGTGCAGTTGAGGTCAATTGCTCCTTTGCTTTCAGGCATCCTGCCTTCCTTATAAACACCTCTCTCTCCCCCTGCCTCCCCAACATAACACACAGCCTACATACCTTGACAAATGAATGCTGGTTTCCTGAAGTCCTGGTGGCCAAGTCCTGGTGGCTATTGATTGGGCTTCTAAACTCAAGGTCAACAGTTTGAAAACACCAGCCTCTTTGAGGGAGAAAAACAGGGCTTTCTACTTCTGGAAAGAGCTAGTCTTGGGAACCTACAGTGACAGCTCTGTGTTGTCCTGCAGGGACACTGTGAGCTGGCATCAGTTAGATGGCACTGACGTTTGTAGATGCTAGCACCATGCAAAGCCAAAAAAATTCTTCAAGAAAAGGCCATGGTCTTTAATTTTTATTGTATCAATCACTATTATCACTGCTGCATGTATCACATTGTTTTGAGTAATTTTAGGCTGATAAAGAAGAAATATCTTTTAGTCCCCAATTTAAAGCATTGCACCAAGAACTTTATACACAGAGGGTCCATGAAAAAGAACACTTTCAATGAGATAGGCTGGCATCATTGTTGCCAGAATGGGCTCAAACAGCAATGCTCGTGAGACTGTTGCAGAGCTGGGCAGTGGTTCACTTCGTGGTTCAAAGGCTCGCTATGGGTTGGAACCAACTCCACGGTGTTTAACCGCATCTTATTTATTTCTCAAAGCCGTCAAATGAGGTAGATGTTACATGCCTATGCTGCAAACATGGAAACCTCATCCAAAATCTGTGAAGAATCTTTTAGTAAGCAAGAGAGTGAACTGGGGATTTGAATTCAATTTGTTTCATTACAAATTTTGTGCTTTTTCCTTGAGACCCTTAAGGGTCACAGATAAATCTAAAATGGAGGCAAATTTAAGTTATCATACAAAGATTCTTTTCTAATGCAAATATTTTCTTTAACTCAATCTCTATGACACACACATTTATATAAGTTTTACACACACACAGAAGTAGTTTTTACTTCAGAATAAGCTCACATGGGCTAAATCACATTTCTACTGATTTCCATGATTGCCTTTAACCTAGCTTGGCTCTCATCGTTTCATTAATCCCAGAAGAGAGCAGTTGTGACCCAGATAAGTCTACGAGTGTCTAGAACATTTGACTGGTCCAATCTGTAAGGCAGCAAGGAGTCTATCATATAGAATAATTTTCAATGGACACTTAGAATGTGGACTGGCCTTCTTCCCTATTTGCCGCACCTACCAACTGCATTTCACTTCTCATCCATCTACAACGACTTCATTTTCCAACCTCAGAATGTGTCTATTTTCACCACGATAAAAGGATCACAACAGAGGGAAAGGGCAATTATATAGCTGCACGCACATCACAGCACCCTCTCTTTGCCATAAGAGGCATTAGACTTGCTCAAAATCGATGGCCTGCTTTTGTCGAAGCCCTTCAGAACTCACTTTCAAGATAGGGAAAATCTACAAATGGCTTTGTTCCCTTTAAGATGCCACTTGGGTGTGTTTTGTTTATGTATACTAACAATATACATTGCTAATTTGGATCAGGAAATTGGATTTCAGGTACAAAATTTAATTTGAAATGAGCCAGTGATTTATAATGTTATTTGATATCGCTGAGGTGAAAAAAAGGTCTGAGGTGAATTTATGCTTAGGTATAAAATTTGCAAGGGCTGGAAACAATGGTGGAACAGAATTATCTTCAAATACATTTTTGCAGCCAAGCAAGAACTCGGTACATAGAATTTTGATTATTTATAGAAATTTCCTGGCACACACCTGAGAAAAAAAGTTGGTGCGCTGTATATTGCTTGCTTTTTGTGTTCTGGAAGGTTTTCCAAAGAAGATAATTCATTCGATAAAGTTGCTCTATGAGCCCACTGTGCATTTTAAAACAAAAACCCTGAAACATTACAAAATGGCAATGACCACCAGGGACACATGGAGCTAAACAGCAGCTTCCAAAACTCAGATTACAATCGCTTATTGCCCTTAAGTCATGGAAACCACGAGGGGAGCAGAGTAGATTCAAGAGAGTGTGTGTTGCCTAGAATTTCACCAAACACCACAGGCAAGCGGCAGGACAGCCTATTCATGGTTTACATATTGCATGAAACATATGTTAGAGAAAGGCAACAAAAGGTATCTAAGGCCAACTGGGCCATGTTAAATGACCTAAGATCCGTGATTTGCATTCTCTTTGATTTGGAGTCCTAAAATATGAGGGAGTTTCGAAAGGATTCTGGAAAAACTAAATCGGAATATCATGGATTTTTTTCCCCATTGACTTTTTGAAATTCCTTAAACATATCTACAGCCAAGAAATTACCATATATAAGATGGACCAAGGTGTGTGAGGGTTCCAATATAATATAAGCACACAAGGGTGGTGCTTATAGTAGGAATTAACTGGGTGTGCACACAGCAGGGATTAATTATGAATGTGGAGAACAAATGCCTGGAGGGTATCAGTCTCAAGTAACCTTTAAATTAGAAGAAAATATATGTTCATCACTAAACCTTGTTATAACCTGTAGACATTTGATATTGCTATACAGATGTTGTTATGAAAAGCAAAAACATGTTGAATATAATTGATTTAGCTAGTTTGACATCTAGCATAGCAACATGAATTATTTTCTCATTTGCCTTTTCTTGTTTTTTTTTGTTTGTTTTTTGTTGCATCACTGCTCTGGTGGGAGTAGGAAACCCAGCTTTGCTCCTGGAGAGCTGCTGCTGGATTTGAACCCTCAGCTCTGTGGGCCGCAGTCCCGCACACAACCACTATGGCATATCGAACTATCACTAATTTTAAATGGGAAGCAATTTCCCACTGGTATCTATTAAGATGCATACACCAAATTCCTTCTGCCCTGGGATCCTCCTAGAATGTACCATGGAGGCTATCAACACAAATGCTACTCCTCTGTAGACCTCTGTGCCCTATGGCACCTGGCAGATTGGTTTAGATACATTGCTATTCACAGGAATTAGTTACTCACTAATGTGTATGGGATATTTTCAGCATAAGTTTTTCAAAATTGAAAATATGCTCTGTGGAAACTAGTGTCCTAAGAATTAATGTAATGGAATGTCATGAAATATAACATACTGAACACACAATGGTTTGTTCGAGTGGAGGCAGTCTAGACCATGATGATTAGGAACAGAGACGTGGTGAGCATCAATTATAACCTTGATTTAGCCCCTGATCAAGTGTACGATTTCAGCATTCTTCACTGAGAAACAGAGTTATAATTCTGGTTACTCATAGAGTAGCTTTGAAGATGCATGTGATAATTCATGTAGAATATGTAGCAGAATTCCTGCCATGTACTAAGTGCCCAATACATGCTTCCTCCTATCCTTGAAGTGGCTTGCTAACATTCAAGTATATGATGGAGAGATTATTTTCCTTTACCTAAACTTCATTCAGCCCTTGGGGCTCCATTTTGACTCTGGAAAGAACACTGAATCTTGACAGCTCAAAGTGATATAGTCATGAATCGTTTTTAAAGGAGCCGTGTTGACACAGAGGTTAAGCATTTGGCTGCTACCTGCAAGATTCAAATTCACAAGTCACCTCAGCTTTGTGGGGAAAAGATGTGGCACTTTAAGTCTGCCAAGATTTAAAGCTTCAGAAACCATTTGAGGCAGTTCTGCTCTCTCTGATAGGGAGGGCCACTGTGATTTAGGATTGACTGACTAGTGTTGGGTAAAGTTTCAGTAGGTCTCGTTTCAAACTTTCATTGATGATTGGCAAGTTTGTTTCAGGTTCTTCTGTATTCCTTTTGTTTCCTCCTCATGGTTAAATTTAAGCTCTCAGGGGCTTTTGTGTTATTTTGGTGTGAAGAAGGCATCGAATGGTCTATGTTGTTTTTTATTTGCTGTGATAGTTAGTTTACTGTTTCAACCTGGCCAGTAGGAACATGTAGGATTAATCATGTCACAGTTTGATACGAGGGTAAAGAGATAAATGGTTCTGCAGATCTCCCCCCTCAGGCTCTTGCTCTCTGGTGATTGGAGCATGTGTGCTACTGCCTTGAAGAGTGAGCTACCCCACCTATGGGCTGGTCCAGTTAGTGGATCATGTAGCTAGAGCTTGAACCTCCTTTGAGACCTGCTTCACCAAGCTGTTGGTGCCTACATTGCTTGAGCTTAAGGGTGGTGCATCCTGTCCCCTTGCAATGCTTATGTTTAAAATCCCATCTAGGCCTGCTTTGCTAAACTCCCAATGTACTCATTGTTGGTTTTCCACCCCGATGCTTACTGTCTTTGGGCAGACTCTGCCTGCCTTGCTCCAGGGAGGACTCTGCTGTTTCCTTGACCTTGGACCCGATAGCCCATGTGTGTTGAAGGACTTCCAGTACATCAACTGTTCAATGGAAATGAGTTGAACTGAGGCCTCTCTACTGCTGTGTGGATTAATTAGCTATTGTAGTCCTTCTTGCTGTACAAATCTATCTATCATCTATCTATCTATCTATCTATCTATCTATCTATCTATCTATCTATCTATCATCTATCTACCCAAAATCATAACTGCCCTGATTGCATTTCTCTACAGAATGGTGCCTAATACATATGCTTCTTGCTGGTGACTTATTGACACATTTCCTATTTGCTGCACATTTAATCTATAAGCAAATCCTGTTGACTCTAACTCCAAGTTGTATCCAATACTTGAACATTTCTCATCGCTGCCAGTGCTACCACAGTGTCTATGTCACTATCATCTTTACATAGAATTTTAACAGTCTCCTCTGCTTCCACTGACACAGTATATTCACAACCAGTCAGCTGCAAGCTTCTTTTCAAAGCATCTAAGTCATATATTGTTACTTCTCTGCTTATACCAGAGGGATTTAAAAAATTTATGGAACAATGGATTTAAAAAATACTGTAATTATCCTCATGGACTTTTTGAATATCCCTAGTATACCCCCATAGCTCTCTTTGTCATTCAGAGTAATCTTTGTCAATTTCTCTTAGTGGCTAGCAAGTCCAATATGTCGTGGCCACTGCTTTCCTTCTAATGTTCACTTCTGTACTACTCCCTTCTAGTTCGACTCTACTGGTGGCCTCCTGAAACACCATTCGCTTTCTTGCCTCGTGACTTTTGCACTGGAATGTCCAGAGAGCATTTTCTCCCAATATCCATTTGTATATGGCCTCATCTTTTTTAAGCTTGTGTGTATTCAGTGACAGCTTTCATAGATTTCTAAGGTTACTTATTCCTGTGGGCAGTTGAAAAGATACACATTCTTTGTCATTCTGTATCTATTCGTGTCTGGATTACTGCTGATTTGATTATATTTACTTGACATCATAGCATTCAATTCTCCACCACTGTGTTGATTCTGATGCACAGCCATCCTTTGGGCAGAGTAAAACTGCCCCAGTGAGCTTCCAGTGCAGTAAATCTCCATGGGAGGAGAGTGCCCTGTCTTTCTCTAATGGAGCAGTTGGTGGTTTCAATCTTTGGAGCTGTGGTTATCATTCCAATTCATAACATTATACCATAGGTATTTTAACTTCAGTGACTGATAATACTTTAAAGGTGATCAAACACTCACCATCCTGACATGATTATTGAAGACAAAATGGGTGTATAGGCAAATGTGGTGAAGAAAGTGGATGGTACTCAGATATCAAAAGATATAGTGTCTGTGGTCTTACAGACTTGAAGTTAAACAGCTAGTCATCTACCAGGGAATCAAATAATTCCACATGAAAAAGGTACACCAAACTGTGTGATCGTGAGGTGTCAGATATCAGGTATCAGCTATCAGGTATCAAAGATCCCAAACAAACAATTATATGGATGTGAAAGAGGGAAGTTAGAGTGGAAACTCAAAGCCCATTTTAGATAATTGGACATTCCCCCACCACCCCCAAAGGGTTATGAGGAGGGGACGATAGAACCAGGTTTCAGTATAGCACTGATGAAACATTCAGCATTCCTCTAGTTCCTGAATGCTTCCTTCACCCCATGACCATGACCAATTTTTATCTTACAATTCCACGTTCATTGGTACAGATAATAGTTTTTGTCAATTGGACATCTCCCCACAGAAGGGTTGTAAGGAAGGGACCATTTGACCAGGATGAATATTCCAGTCTCTACTCTTTCTGTTAGTAGCCAAGAATTTCAACGAATTTGTCACTCAAGGATTCCATGGAAAGCACCAAAAGTTCAAAAAACCAAACTCATGACCATCAAGTCCATGGTGACTCAGAGCAAGCTTATCAGGGCAGGGTACAACTGTCCCATGAGTCTCCAACACTAACTCTTTAGGGGAGCAGAAAGCCTGGTCTTTTTCCTATGGAGAGGCTGGCCACTTGGTCTGCAGATTGTTGATTGCCCAATGTGTAAGTTAACAGGCCTTCTGATCGATTGCTCTGTGGCCTCTTCCCAAAGATATCTCCTGGATCTCAGACAAAGCATTAAAAATAGAACAGTCCATGAGAGAAGTCCATGAGAGAAATTGAACGGAGTCAATGGTTTCTTGGGAGAATTTTAAAATCAGTCTGCTGTAGTAATGAAAAATAATATTTGCTATAAATTACTAAAGGACTGAAGTAGGCAGTGCTTTGTGCTATATGCTTTATACTAATTTTCTTATTTAATCCCCTTTACAGCCATTATATTATTTCCATTTTTAAAAGAGGAATTGGGGCTAATAATGACAAAGCTGAAATATGAACACAGGTCTGTCTGACTCTAGAGCTGCTAATCAGGGCCCCGGTGTTTCTCAGAAGAGTTTCAAACTCATACATTCCTCTTGTTGGAGATGTAGATTCCTGCCAAGGCTGTTATTATTGGGTGCCATCAAATTGGTCCCAACACATAGCGACCCTCAGCACAGCAACCTGAATCACTGCCTGGTCCTGCGTCATCCTCACCATTGTTCTTTTTAAATTTTATTTATTTTTTGGGAGGAGCATCACTGCCCTCTGGTGGTTGTGGGAGCTATTCAGCGCTGCTCCTGACAGCTGGTGCTGGATTTGAACCTCCAAGCCTGTAGGCCGCAGTCCAGCACTCAACCACTTACACCACCGGGGCTCAGCGTCACCATTGTTCTTATGCTTGAGCCTGTGTTGCAGTCATGGTGAGAGGTACTAAACTATTATCCCCAAAGGTGCTGCCTAAAAGCCTACATTTTGAACAAATGCAGTTTCTGTGCCTTATATAATTTAGGAGTCTCTGGGTTACTATCTTTAACTAATTTTTTTATGGGGGTAGCCGCTGTCTGCTTATTGGCCAGGATGCTTTACCCATAGTATTCATTCTTGTTTTAAAATCTGTGCTTGATGTACATGTTGTTGTCTTCAATAAACACGTGGCTGGGCAGCCGACTAACCATTCTCATTTTGTCTTCTCTGATCTCCAAAGGAGCACGTTCTCCAGCAGAAACAAATGGCTCGAGCTGCTTTGTCGGAAAAGAGAAAAATGCTCTGTTTGCTTTCCCCTTAACTTCCCACCCTCTTAGCTTTCTCAAATGTCACACCAGAGGTCTCTGACATGAGAAGTACAGAGTTAAAATAAAAGGAAGGAATTTAAGCCCCAGAGAAACCTCCGTCAAAGGAAATGGATGCCTTATGCGATAGTGAGATCCTCCAGTGGATATCATCAAGTGGAAGGTGGATGCTTCCCTACCAAGATACTGTCCAAAGTGCTGATCGTCATTCCGATCTTACTCTAAAAATAAGAAGTTTTTCATTCCTGGCAGGTGAAATTAGCAATAGATAATGTTGGATATAGCTTTCAAAATGGATCTAGACTTGGATTATAGGGTTAATTTTATGATTTCTAGTCAATTTTATGATTGCTTCAATATTTTCTATTTAAAAAGAAAAGACAAGGTCCATATCTAAGGAGCTTCCATATTAGACCTAAGTCCTACCAGGCGCTCCTGTTATCCTTCTTAATCTCGAATACTCAATTTCATGTCTCTCTCCTCTCCTCATATGTTCCAGTGGCTGTCTGGGGACTGGGAGATCCACATGACTCCCTCTCTTTGCCTCGTGCAAATTCTTACTACTCCCAGGTGGGCATTTAGGTTAATTAGACATGAATGACAATGATGTGAGTGAACTTATCATACTTAATGTAGCTATTAAGAATACATTTCCATGCAGCATCTGTATATAATTTGGATAAGGAAGCATAAAACATGAAATATATCCTTCCTTAAGTATTTTTAAAGTGAAAATGGAGAGTATCTTAGATCAATTTGGAATTTCCACTGTGGTTCTGTCAATGGGGAATAAAAGATTTTTCTTGAACCACACTGCAGATTTACTGTGACACATGACTCAAGTGTCTCTGATCAGATATACATATATATATATATTATAGTAAATCTAAATGGAAGTAGAATGAAGAAAAAAGTTAGAAGGCCTTTTTATCAATTTGCAAATTAGGAAATACAAGTGGGAAAGCATAGAACTGCCATGAAAAGGTAAAAATGGAAACCTGTAATAGTGAGTCTTTTAAAAAATATAAATAATAGTGTAATAGTCATACTGTCCTTTGGACTAATCAGATTTCACCTAGATGGCAAAATTAGGAGCAGCAACTACATTAGTTGTCTGAGATGGAGTGGCACAGTGCCTGTTACAATGTCTTAAATTTAGCAACAACTGTGGAGATGGCCAAGACCATGTGTGTACTGTCTTATTCTGTTGATCATTGCGATGCCATGAGTTGAAATGGACTAGAGGGCACCTAAGAACATTTGTTACATCCTCACCATGTTTCAGACGGTGCCTTAAATAGTAAAACTAGTCCATCACATTCAATCCTCAAAATCCACCTTTGGGGAACCAAATGAAACACTATCATTCTTAATTTAGGGAGACTTTTTTACTTAAATTAAAATGCAACAGTTTTCTACCATGTAATTCACATACTATGCAATTCAATGGTTAGACCAATTAAACAAGAGTTGTGTGACCACCACCACTATCCATCTTAATTTTCTTCATTGCTGTATTGTTTTTAACTCCCCATTTCTCCCAACTTCTTTTGCCACAACCCTAAGAGACTATATTAATTGCTCGATCATCTACGTTCGATTTTCTATAAAGAAAGACATACCATGAAACCCAACAATAATAACAAAATAGAACAGAAAAGCCTGAATCCAAAAAAAAGCAGAAAATAGTTAAAAATTAGAACAAACTTAAAAAATGAGTCAGATACAACAAAGAATAAGGTGTCATCTACAGAGTACTGTTTGGTTCAGGAGCATGTGGGGTAGCTCTGATTTGGGATCCTCCTGGCCACTGGTAGTTTGAATGACTGGACTTTGTATATAATATAACTTCAGCCTCACACACCTTCAAACTCTCCTATTTTGGCTACTGAGCAAACCAGAAGGCAGTATGGTGGATAGAATGTCGACATCCTGGGTCTCCTCCTAACTTCCATCATGAAGGTAGCAATGAATTCTTCCTAGAAATTCGTTAAGTCCTAGGGCTGCCCTTTGGCAAAATCATGAAGGACATGAAGTTTGACTGTAGTGCCTTCTCGGCTGCCTGAGATTTTTACCCATGGGCTTTCATTCTTAAGGTTAAGGCATCCATGACAACTGTAAAGAGAAAGATTTGTGATTGGAGTGGATTTCCTGGAATCACCAAATCTTATCACCTTCTTTCCTTGCTGGAAAAATTGGTCTGGTTTTTCCGTGACTTTATTTTAATTGCATAGAATATATTTAAAGAACAAGTCTTACTATCATAGAATTTTAATTTCTTTGAGTTCTGAGTCATCATCTTGAATAGCTCCAGCAAGGTTAAAGTCCTGCCTCAGATGACTCGAGGTGAAAGAGAATTGACAAGATGACTGAGTCTTTGGTTTTCAGTTCAATGCCTTTATTACTATACCATTTCCAAAGACACATATTTAAAGAGCTATTTCTTTTGTCATCTTAATTTGACTATCATGAAATCATAACCCTCAAGACTCAGATGATGGGATCTCTTCAAAGTCATCATGTAACTGCCCTAAATGCTTTTTGTCAGGCTGGGCTTAGTGACTTTAGAGGTACAGGTTTTTCTATAACCACACTATGGTTTTATTTTTTTCACATGAAGGACATTAGTTCTTTAATTGCTGACCTCATTCATTTTCTTAGGAATTAAGTTACCAAGAAAGCCAAATTGCACAGTAAAGATGGTTCTGGATATTTGCAAGTCATGTGTCTTTCAGCCAGTCACATGTTCTTGCTTCTGGGACTACATAGAGTGGGTAGAATCAGAACATGGGATCAATATCCTATGTTAAATTTGAATACATGTGTATTCCAAATGGTCATCTCACTTTTCTTCTTTGTTAATAAAAGCAGTTGGTTCAGAGTTACTTAAAGGTATTATTGTGCATGCTAATAAAAATATCCGTAAAGTGATTTTAGAAGCATTCAGTTCTTTACATGATAGATGTCAACTAATGATGCAGACTTCTTGAGCTGTATGGGCATGGGTACTGTGTAATCAGGGTTATTTTAGGCTCAATTTTCTTTCTCAGCACATTTTTGGCCCCCTATTTTCCTTCTTGGCTTTCTTTCTTAACTTGCTTTTTATTTCAATATAATAATTATTGCAGCCACAAAAAAGAATGTAAAGATGGTTCCTGGTGATCTCACCAATTATTAGAGAATTAAAAAAAATTTGCATGACCACAGTCATCACCACTCTCTATTGTCTAGAGTGAACCTCTCCTACTTGCTTATATGAGCAGTGAGTATCCTTGAGTCTGTGATCTCTGACCAAGAGGGCAACTTCCTTTCTAAGAGAGTTCTATAAGCTCTTATAAAGGTCAGAATTAGAACCTATACTTTTTTATGACATCTCTTAAATGTTCCTTGAATTTTCTTCTGCTTTGTAATGGTAGTTAAAAAATGTTTGAAGAAGTTAGCTTTCTTAGTTGTACAAACAGCAGGTAAGGAAAAACTTTGTTTCCATCCTTGGATGCCAGATCAATGATAACGGCTGTAACAGACTGATTGCAATAAGGGATGTAAAACATGTAAACAATGTAAACAGGTAAAACAAGCAAACAAAAAATGGGGACTTTTGTTGAATTTCTCCCTCTTTGGATATTGTCTTTTTCAGGCTACAATTCGGAAGTCCTCTCTTTTGTTTTAAAACTTTCTTGAGAAAGACTTAATTTATATCTCAACACAGTTCTTTTCAATAGAAATATATGAGGAACAGTCCAAACAGTTGAGCATTGAATAAGAAATCATCGAATAAGGAATTACAAAGATGAACAGATACATTTGAATTACGGTGCTGGTGAGGAATACTGAAAGTACCCTGGATTTCCAAAAGGACAAACAATTTGGTCTTGGAGAGATACAGCTAGAGGTTTCCTTGTAGGAAAGGACAGTGAGATGTCATCTAACGTAATTTGGGCATGATGTCAGGAGAGACCAATCCCTGGAGGACATCATGCTATGTAAAGTAGATAGGCCGTGACTGAACAGAAGTGGAAGGCTCTGAACGAGACGGATTGGTACAGTGGCTGCAGCAATGGCTCAAGAAGTAGAAGGCTTGTGAGGAAGGGGCAGAACTGGGCAGTGTTTCCTGTGGCTATGTATAGAATCACTATAGGTCGGTACTGAATGGATGGCAGTAACACCACAAATCAAAAGGTAGTGTTACAAAATCATGGCACCTTTTCTTAAACAAAACTACCAAAATGTGAAGGTATTTCTCCAGATTTTCTTCATCTAGGTCTAGAGCCTTATGAAGGAATCCTTTGCATCTCATTCTCTCTTCCTGAAATAATTGTACAGTCTTCTATCTGTACCATGGACAATGAATAATAAAGACTAAAGAAGAGTTGATGCATTTGAATCATTATTCTGTCTAGAGTATTGAAAGTACCATGGATCTCCCCAAGAACAAATCAATCTGTGTTGGAAGTACAGGGAGAACGCTCTTTAGAACATCTCAAGGACTTTGGACCCATTACCAAGAGAGGCTAGTTCTTTTGACGCCTGGTTGATGGCCAGCAAAAAAGAGAGGAAGACCTTCAAGGATGCTCAAATACGATGAGTGTGACAATGGTTCAGGACCAGGGAGTTTCCCCTTATGTTGTACACATTGGGTCGCTATGAACTGAAATGGACTGGATACTACCTAACAAGCACAACAATCATAACAAACTCTAGGACTTAAATAGCATGTTTTGGAGAAATGAATACTGGCACTTATTTGCTGGGCATTTATTTCAGGAGGTTATTTAACTCTTTTGGACTTTGAGTTTCTCATGTGTTCATTAAGATACTACTGGAGAGTTGTCTTGATTTAAATGAGAGAATCTGTATAAAATACCTGGTACTTAAGAATTTGATATATTATAGCTATCAATAACAGGAGGTACTATTAGGGAATTTGGACAGTATTTTTAAGGTCTTCCTCGACAAAGGCCACATGAGTTCTGTGACTTAGTGGAGATAAGACTTCTGGTTTGGTTTGGCTTTCATCCACCTGTCTCTCTTTGCAGCCCCTTTGTCTGGGCTTTATGCTGTTTGCTTTTGATGGTTCAGTTCTCTCAGCCCATGCATTGTGGTTGTACTGAAAAGTGTATTCGTGACTCCCAGTCTTCCTACTTACTTTGCTGGTACCACAACCAAGTCAGACAGCACAGCTAAATGAATATATGGGAAGTGTAGCTTTTCTTAAGATGTGGATGCCATACTTATGCCTAAGCCTGAGAAATGTATTTCTAATAGCATTTGGTCTGGTAGAGGTTAATTTAAAGTGCAAAGAGTTAAACACAATTCTATGCAGTGGTGCATAGAATTGCTTGACTTTGGAATAATAAATATATGAGAACTCTTAGGGTAGCTGGTATCATAAAGATTTTAGAGGATTAGGCCAAGGATATTCTTCTTTCTTTGAAATGGTGCCTAGAGGTTGAAACTAGATGGGCGAAGGTGGGAGCACAGAGTAACGAATTGGAGAAGGGAACTTCCTGCTGCTGTGTGATTGTAAGGGTACTAATTTTGGTAAATTATTATTATTTTGGGGGGCGAAATGCAGAAATCTAAATCCAAAGAAGCTTTCCAAGGCAAGCTTAATGAATGGCACAGAAAAGTATAAGGTAAAGTAAACATGGCTATTTTCTTCTGAGAACTGTGAGGACAAAATGGCAGTAAATACAACCTTTGTGAACATCTGTACATGATGTAACTTGTTAGCCACGCAGGGAACAAGTAGGCAAATTACTTGTCTTATTTTTGCAATTCCTAAAGACAAAGAAACAGTCAAACATCTGATCTTTGAAACAAAATGCCTCCTAAAATAGAGTTGCCCAAATTATTGGCAGTGTAGGAGCTGATATTTAGCCACTTTGAGGAAACAGATGGTTCAGAATTGCACAGGGTGAGTTTATCAGCAGTGATGACAAAGGGGTTATCAATAACAATGTGACTGGCTGCTTTCTCTCTGTTTCATGAAGTGTCAATCTTTATCTAGTTTTGAAGACCAAGTACAATTTCTGTCTCTGTTACAGTGTTCCCTTCAATTCATTCTTCCTTTACTCAATGGCAGTCGGTAGCATGGACTCGATAAGAATTTTGAATTCATTTAGGTTATGTCTTCTCCTTGACCAGTCTAGGAATTCTTACTGTTACTTAGTGTTATCTTTAGTTTTATTTCATTTTACTATTAAATTGATAGCTCTTTATGGACAGGGACTGCTATTTACACCACAGTGGCCTCTAGCGTCTAGCCGCTGGTGTTGACTATGTTGATGTTTCCCAGAGATGAGTAGCTGGCAAAATGCTAACCACTTATTCAGTTTCCTCGGATGTGGGTGCTGCTCAGTTGGCTGTGCTTGGAGGTACTTAGGTGGGTCCTTTCTGATCTTGTTCTACTGACTCACATTAATTATGTTCCTAATATTCAAATTGTTTCATTAATGAAAAAAATGGGAAAACATCTCTTTTCTTGATATGATTTATACCTTGAATAACATGAATCATAGTATTAGTTTAAACATTTGTTCTGAGAGAGAAAAAAACTGGGTCGGTCTGACTCTTCCCTCCAAACACATCTCACCCAAGGAAGCCTAATCACTCTCTTTTGGGGTCTTCATTTGTGTTGCACTGTGAGTCACCATTGAAATCAGAGGTCTGGAATTTGTTTTGTACCTATGTATTCAGATTACCTGCTTTAATAATTCTTTTGAATAAATGTATTATCTTTACATGTATTTAAGGGGCATGTATGCCTTCTTGACCTTCTACTTTCATAAGATTTACAGTCTTGCACACCCCCAGGGACAGCACTACTGTCTTACAGGGGTGCTATGAGTTGGAATAGACTCAGTGGCTGTGAGTGACTGAGGAGTCCATGACCGTTCTCTTCTGAATTGCATTCAAATTTCTGTCTTTGTTTTCTATAGTGTACTGTGCTTGATTTATGGAAAATCGGGAAAATTTTAGAAGTGATCGTTCTTAATCTCCCAACTTCACTCTCTAAGTATTGAGTGAAAAATGTTTAGTCCTCTTGTAATTCTTTACTATGGGTGCACTATTCATTCATTCCTTCACTTATGACTCTCTAGCTTTCATTGGCTGCATCTTCCTAGTCCCTTCCCATGCCTCTTCATCTCAATGCTTTTCCTTTACTGCTCTTTAAATATCGGTATTTCTCTGTGGACTTATCGTCTATTGCTCTCTTAACCCAGAGCTCTTTCCTGGTTGAACTTACCTTGTGTCACTGAGTTAATTCTCTTCCATACGTATTTTTAAAACTTTTTATTGTGAATTGAGTGATTGTTTACTGAGCAAATCCTGAGTTTGGCGTTCAACAATTTATACACATACTGTTTCATCTCATTCATTACAGTCCTTCCCAGTGTAACACTTTGAATTGTATATACCATGTCCTCTGGGTTACCTTTATTTGTGACAAGGTTCTTTGCCTTACTTAACTTTACATTCCCAGGTGTGAATACATTGTTTTGAAATTGAATGGCTCCTTATTCTCAGGTAATTCACTTCCATTTTTACAAATAGGAAAATAGAATCTTGAAAATGTTGTGACTCCAAGGTCAAGATACTTGTTAGAGTTTATGCATTGTGACTGACTACTCACCCAGTGCAGGGCCCTGGGTACCTTTCTCTCCAGATTTCCTGATAGGTGAACATCTTTCATTGCATCCGTGGGATTACAAACTGTCATCTCTTGTAATTCATTGACAGTGAAATGCAAGCTCCTTCACGCAAAACTTGCTTCCTGAAATAGCACTATTGGCTCACTCTCAGATTAAAAATTATGCTTCAAGCTAGAGAATCAACTGACTTTGGGAAAAAGTTAATATCCAATTGGTGTAAATTTTCTAAGACTATACCATTCTGATCACAACAGTGATATGTAGTAATAGGAAGGGCCTTGAGAAATTATCTAGTTCCTTCCCGGACTCTGAGAAATTGGTAAAACTACATCTATGTTCCTCTATAAAGAGGTTTTCCTAAGTCGACATAAAATAAATGTATGTGGCTTAGAGATATTTTATTCAATGGATCATAATTTGATGTCACATTTTAGATATATTTGCCCATGTTCTTTGGCAGACAAAGTTCTGAAGTACCTTAACACTACATACCCCTGAATTGGTCACCATTTAAATACATTTTCTTTGTATTTTCTTGGTGCTTATCCAGAACCCCGATTGTTGTAATATACAGGGATGGTGAAACTTCATCTCACGTATGTTCAGCATATTATCAGGAGAGACCATATTGTCCCTGGGGAAAGACATCATGCTTGGTAGAACGGAGGGGCAATACACACGAGGAAGGCCCTCAACAAGGTAATCTGACACAGTGGCGCAACAATGGGCACACACAGAAGAACACTTGTGAGGATGATGCAGAACTGGACAAGATTGTGTTCAGTTCTACGTAGAGTCCGTGTGAGTCAGAACTGACTTGATGACATCTATTCATTCAATATCATCCTCTTAACCTTTTATTTTTTAAGGTGATCTTTTCAATGTGGTACTATGCAGATGTTTTTTCTATGCTTAGCATTCCTGCACTTTTTCTTAACCATTTTCATCAAGAGCCAATTTCTTTCTTTTCTTTTTTTTTTGGCCGGAGGGGAGGGGGGCGAGTTATGCTGCCCTGGTGGGAGCAGGAAGCCCAGATTTGCTGCTGGAGAGCTGCTGCTGGATTTTGAACAATTTCTTATATCTCCTTTTTTTTTTGGGGGGGGGTTACTACACCAGAGAATGTGCTTTCTTGGATAAAGAGATGATTAAATGTAGCTAAGATGTGTGTTCACAATATACTTGCTGAATTTTGGCTTTCTCCATGTTTCCTTAAATGAATTGCTAAAGTGTTGGAAAGATGGAATTTTGTGGTTGTGTGTGTGTGTATGCATGCGAATGCATGCTTGCTTTGGTGCACTCGATACATATTGAGATAATTTTTTCAGGCTGTAAAAAAATAACTTGTTTGCTTTTTGGTAATTAAAAACATCTACTGTTGTTTTTGTATAAGAAATTTTGTGTTATGCTATCCTTTCATTACTGAGGAAGAAAGGAAGTGTTTTCTAATTATAAACTCATTTCACACTAAATCGATGAGAGCTCTTCCCCCCAGAGACCTTTATGATCTTTAGTACATATAACAATGCTCTATCTGATAATACTGAGAACATTTGGTGATACAAATATCATATATTTATTTAGCACTTTGTAGTTTACATATTACTTTACCTTAGATATTAAATTTGTTATTCAATGGTAATAATACCATACACAGATCACCAGCATTTGATCAATTGAGCAAATTAATTTTCATATTTAGTCTGGATAATCATAATTTTAACTACAACTCTCTAACTTAGAATCTTGATGTGAATTTAAAGAAATATTGGGTTACTGAATTATGGTTTCCAAAGAACTGACAGTTTATTGCTCTTTTATTTATAATACTTCTCATGCATTTTAAGTAATTAGCACACTTATGAGAGATCCTGAAAGAGGTGTAGGCTTTTGAAAAGTAATATAATCTTTTAATTTATGAGAAGATAAAAGACTACTTTTAAAGATAGCCATAAAGGAGTTCTAGTACACTGTAGGAGTTTCATGTATGGCTGAATTCTGAATTTGGTACAGTAATTCTAAATGAAACAGAATAATACTACTTGGCTACATTCCTAGACTTAACCAATTAATTTTTTTAATGAAGAACTGTAAAAAAATTTAAAAGCAGAACCTTCAGAATCCTCAGTGGTTACTGACTATACACATTTCTCTGATTGTTTTTTATCACCTAATTTTTAAAAGCAACTTGTTGAAGATATTCCATTAAATAACCTTAGTTTGTAACTAAAGTCACAAGATGTATTTTTGTACCTTGTTATTGAATTAAAGTCTTGAGGCCAATAAATACTTAGTAAGTAAACCTTTAGGAATATTGGAATCTTGAGTACCAACTGCATAGCTTTATAATGTCTCATTCACTTTATGCCCAGAACAATAGTTACAGCATGATTCTTTATTTTAAAATAATTTTATTGGAGGCTCACACAACTCTTATCACCATCCATCCATCCATCCATCCATCCATCCATCCATCCATCCATCCATTGTGTCAAGCACATTTGTACATATCTTACCATCTCCATTTTCAAAGTATTTTCTTTTTACTTGAGTCCTTGGTACCAGCTCCTCACTTTACCCCCCCCCCCAACTCCGTTCATCTCTCCCTCATGAACTGTTTATAATTTTTAAATTGTTATTATTCTTTCATGTCTTGCATTGTCCAATGTTTCCCTTTACCTCCTTGTCTGTTTCCATCCCCTTAGGAGGGGGCTATAGATATGTCATTGTGATTGGTTCCTCCTTTCTCCCCCCATTTTCACCTTAGTGTGATTTTTGGTTAAATTGAAAACAGAACCAAACTATAACCCTGAGTATACACCACTCAAAATTTGAAAGCACCTCAGGGACAGATTTGAAATATTAAGCATTATAATAGAAATACTGATAAACTGTGGGATGACAGCAAGAACATAATAAAGTCAAAAGTCATAAGGAGACAGGAAAGAAAAGATCAAGGTGAAGGTGAGAAGAAATTGAAACTTTCTCATAATTATAGAATAGCTAAGACAAATGGAAAGAATGATGAAGTCAAAGAGCTGAACAGAAAAGTTCAAATGGTAGCTTGAGAAGAAAAATCTTTTCTTATGATGAATCGTGTAAAGACCTGGAGTTAGAAAACTAAAATGGAAGAACACACTTATCTTTCACTGAAAGAACTCGATATAAAGCCGAAGCATCGAGTTGCAATATCGGAAGGTTCTATGGACAAACTATTGAATGATGTAGGAAACATCAAAAGAAGATTAAAAGAATACAGCCACTTGGGGCTGAGCCCCGGTGGCGTAGTGGTTGTGTGTGGGACTGTGGCCCACTGGGATGGAGGTTCAATTCCAGCTCCACAGGAGCAAAGGCTGGGCCTCCTACTCCCACCACCAGAGGGCAGTGATGCTCCCCATCCAAAAAAAAAAAAAAGAATACAGCCACTGTCAAGAAAACATACACACAATACCCCCACTCCCACAACTAAAACAAAAAAGCAAAAAGAAACAACCTGGTCAATATTCAACCATTTCAAGAGGTAGCATATAAGCAAGAACAACTGGTCTGAAAGTAGAAGTCCAAGCTACTCTGAAAACACTGGCCCCAAACACTAGGAATCGATGGGACACCAACTGAAATGTTACAACAGCTGATGAAACTCTGGAAGCTCTCATATATGCCCCAGAATTTAGAAGACAACTGCTTGGCCAACCGACTGGAAGACATTTGTATTTGTACTACTTGCAAGGACGATTGATCCAAATAGATTTCTCAAATAAAAACAAAAACAATACTCTTGATACCACATGCAAGTAACATTTTGCCGAAGATGATCACAAAAAGTGGTTGCAGCAATCCATCGACAGGGGAGCTGCCAGAAGTTCAGTCTGGATTCAGAAGAGGATGAGGAAGAAGGGATAGCATTGTTGATGTCAGAAAGATCTTGACTGATAACCAACGCTGTTTACCTGTGTTTCATTGATTATGAAAATGCATTTAACTGTGTGGGCCATAATAAACGATGGATAGCCTTGAGAAGAAGGGGAAATCCAGAACACTTAAATGTGCTCATCAGGAGTCTGTATATGGAGTAAAGGGCAGTCATGCCAGCCAAACAAGGGAATGTTGCCTGGCTTAGAATCAAGAAAGGTTCATCACAGGATTATATCCTCTCATTATACTTATTTAATCTATACATTGGGCAAATCATCAGAGAAATTGGATTGTGTGGAGAAGAATAAGGCAACAGGTTTGGAGGAAGGATTATTAACAATCTACAACATGCAGAAGATAGCCTTTGTGATCAGAAAGTGAGGAGGACTTGAATCACTTGTTGAATATCAAGGATTTCAGCCTTTAGTATGGGTTAATAAAAGAAAAATCCTCACAACTGGGCCAATGAGCAACATCATAATAAACAGAAAGATATTTCAGTTGTGAAAGATTTTATCCTGCTTGGATTCAAGATCAATGCTCCTAGAAGGAGCAGTGAAGAGATCAAAAGGTGCATCAGGCAAACCTGCTGCACAGGACCGCTTTAAAGTGTGGTAAAGCCAAAATATTACTTGCAGGACTTTAGTGTGCCTGGCCAAAGTGATGGCATTTTCAATCGCCTCATGTACATATGAGTTTTGGACATTGAATAGGGGAAACAAAAGAATTGTTGATTCATTTGCACTCTAATGTGGATGAAGAATATTGAAAGTATGACCGACTGCTAAAAGGTCTGTCTTGGAAGAAGCACTGCCAGGATGCTGCTTGAAGTGAAGGACAGCAAGACTTTGTCTCCTCAAATGTGGACATGTTGTCAGGAGAGAGCAGTCCCTGGGGGAGGACATCATGCTAGGTAGAGTGGAGAGGCCATGAAAAAGAGGAAGGCCTTCAGTGAGACGGATAGACACTGGCTACAAGAGTGGGCTTGGTGTATAGACAACTTTGAAGCTAACACAGGACAGGGCATGTTTCATTGTGTTGTACTTAGTGTCTTTATGAATCCTCACTGACTAGATGACACAGAACAGCAACAAATTGTTGTTAGCCACTGCCAAAACATTCCTTTCATTCAAAATTCATGACTACTCCACGCCCCAATGGAAAGAAACCTGCACCGCGATCAACTGCGAGCCAGCTCCTTGTCATTCACAGGATTTTCCTTGGCTATTTTTGGAAGCAGATTGCCAGGCCTTTCTTTGTATGCTGTCTCAGTCTTGGAATTCTTCTAAAACCTTTTCAAATCATAGCAGCACTTAAACCTCTATTTCTTGTAGGCTAGTGGCTATGCAAAATGTGCATTGGCCAGAAATTTCACCTGCTATCTTGTACGGAAAGTGAGAACTAAGCTTTTGAACCATGATTCCAATCCTTACTCTGGTTACATAGATTAAAATACTTGGTTTGGAGACAGAATAGATTTTTTTTAGGTTACCCAAGGAAACATCATCTAAAAAGTCACTTATTTTCAGTAGCATGTATAGTCATGGCAATGTCACATGTATTACTCTTTTAGAATTTTGCTTTGCAAACTTTTCAAGTTGACCACCAGATTTGTCTTTTGAAGTGTCTCCAGATAAGTTTCAACTGCAAACTTTTTGGAACCATTTGCACACAGTCCTTGGTTTCAAGTTGGTGCACTCACTTTGGCCAACAATTCTTTTCTTATGTATAAATCCCAGGGCAGCTCTTCAACAGTGAACCGGGAGATTGTGCAAGAATATTTCTTTATGGTTCAAAGAAAAATAACTGGAAATATCTCAAATGTCCATTGGAAATCATAGAGGAGTACATTTTAATATATATCTCCATGAAGAGGAACGATCTATAGTTACAGTTAGATGTGTCAACCCAAACACTTAAAAATATAATATTGAAAGATACAGCAAGTTTCCAGGGATTGTATATGCAATGTGATGAAAATTCAGTGCTAGTGAGTGGATTCTGATTCAGACAGACAAAATATGGGACAGAGTAGAACTTCCTCCCAGGATTTCCAAGGCTGTCAAAGCAGGTTCATTCAGTTTTGATCTGAAGTGATTGGTGGGTTCAAACTTCCGATCTTTGGGTTGGCCTTCGTGAACTTTAACCACAGTGTCACCGAGGATCCTCACAGTATGAAACATTTATTAAGTTCTGTGGCAGTCATGTATTCATGATGACAATTTCATGATTGGGATGTAGGGGTGGAGTCTAGCCTGTTAATCTGGAGATAGCCAATGAGTAGCCGATGAGGCCTCTGTATGGGCATGGCTTTCTCCTGAGACTTCTGGGAAGTCTCACTGTATTTCACAATTGGAGAAGAGAGACTTGACTCTCAGTCTCTGGGTGTCAGTCTCCGAGAAGATGGACTACTGACAAGACAAGATGGCTGTGTCCAAGGAACTGGAGGAGCCAGAGGAGGAGCTACATGGTCTTACCCTGATGGAACCAGACCTTTGAAGCTGGAGAAGCCACGTGGAAAGCCCTGCCAGCGCTGAGTTTCTTCTACCACCACTAGATGCTCTTGATGAACCCTGAGCCCTGAAAGCGAGGAACCATGGGGAGACACCTGCCAGTGCTGTATGTTTTGACTGCACATGCTTCATGAGTCAGAAGGAGACTTTATAGACTGGTATCAGACATATGGGCTAATGTTGGATTTATGACCTTGGACTGGACTGGGTTGGGATGCTTTCTCTATGTTCCATTCCTTTTGTTTATAACCTTTCTTTTATATCCATATGCATGCCTATGAATTTCTCTAGTCTACCTAGACTAACACAAATTCATATAAGAAAAATTAAAAGAATTTATTGGTGAAAGATATACTTACATCTAAAACCCAAAGCCATTGCCTTCAAGTTGATTCTAACTCATGATAACCCTGAAGGTCTGAGTAGAACTGTTCCCCAGGGCTTCTGAAACTGCCAATCTTTATAGCAGCAGCCAGCCTCATGGTCCTCCTGGGAGTGGGTGATGGATGTGAACTGTTGACCTTGTATTAGTAGTCCATCATAGAACTCACTAAATAACCAGAGCTCTTTCATTATCTACCTACCTACCTACATCTGTATCCATTGAAATTATTACTTTCAGATTTAAAAGAGCAGAGTTTAGTTGTAACATTTGAGTGAGGAGAAGCAACAGGGAGGACTGGAAAGGAGCACATATTAAATCCTTTCAATAGTTTTGGTAATGTTAATTGTTCTTAAATCAGGGACGAATTTAGTAGGTGGTATCTTAGCATTGATTAAATTCATTATTATTATTATTATTATCCTTAACTTGCACATGTTGTCAGTTTTCATATACAAGAGGATACCACAAAAAATAAAAGCAATTTTTTCAAAACTGTGGTTTTTTTTTTTTTTTACAAAACAGTCTTATCTCATTCAAAGTACTTTCCATTACACTTAATCCATTTGCCAAACCTGTGCTTTGATTCTGGCAAACTTTTTCCAAAATCAGCTATTTAGATGACTGACAGCGTTTCCCTCGTTTTATTCTTCACCTCATCTATGTCCTCAAATTATTGTACATTCACGTTCCTCTGCATTCACAGAAACAAAAAGAAGTCATACAGAGTGAGGTCAGGTGAGAAAGGCATGCTTTTTTTGCCTAAAACTGTCGCACTGATATGGCAGCATGAATGAGTACATATTCATAATGGCAAAACCAGTCCCCTATCTGCTATGAATCATGCTTATTTTGTCATACACTGCTATGCAATCTTTTCAGAACCTCTAAATAAAAATATTGATTAACAACCTGACTTGGTGGAATGAACTCCAACTAACAGTTGAATTTTTTGTCTATTTGGGAAGTTGGTAGATATACAGAACAAGGTTTGTCATCAATTTAAATTTCACCATTTTTAAAGCAAGGAAACCATTTGTACACTTGAGTTTTTCCCATAGCACTGTCTTTGTAAGCTGTGTTCAATATTGCAACAATTTCTGAAGCATTTTCCCACCCGAGCAGGAAACAGCTGCACACTGTTCTCTTAAATAAGCCATCTAAAAAACAAGATATGAGCAAAACTCTTTCTGTGAAATGAAAATTCACTATGACCAGAGAGAACCATCCCAGGCGATGCTTTTGGGTGTACTAACTCAGAGTGATTTGCTAGGGGCTCACCTATCATGAAAAAATTACATGCAATGAAAGCTCTGCCCCCCAGAGTGCTATTTTTGTGGGGTACCCCCTTGTATATAGCAAAGAGTGTAGAAAGTAGTATTTCATTAAGTCAGTTATTGTTAGGATCATCTTGACTCACAATACTATATCTTCTTCTTGCTATTTGTATCATGAATAATTGTTGGTAAGTGAATGAAAAGGAATATATCAGGTAATAGAAATACAGTACTGCTATCAGAGTTCTGGATGAGCTCTTAGCAATAAGAATTTAAAGTTAACTTTTGACTTGACAGTGAGTCCCGTTTGTTGTTCTGTGTATGCTGAGACCTCTCCTTTTCTTCTCACATTCAATTCTACAAGTGCTGGCAAGATAAGAACAAAGAAAATCACATAAATCATCTTCCAAAAGGCTCACATAAGATATAGGCAAATAGTGCAGGAATACTGATGAAAACAAGGAGATTGAAATTCTGATAACCTAAAGCTCTCTAAGTATAGAGATTGGCAAGGGAAGCATCTTAAGCATTTGCAGTGGCCCAGTAATATCAGGAACAATAATGTCAAGTGCTGTGTATTTAACTGAAGAGATAATTGTATGCAAGTCTCTGGAATCCCTGAGTACATAAAAAATATGGAGTGTGGTAGACTATTAAATATTTCATAATGTTTTAAAAATTTGTGAAAGTATAATTAGATCTTGGCTTCCCTTGTGCTTTTTTGACTATAATTGTTAATTTTTTTCATTCCAGAATTTTATGAACGCTACACTGGAGTCATTACTTTCTTGGTGTACGTCATGTGTAGCTTGGCAAAGTCTTCATGGCCCTAGAGGAAAACAATGAAAAGCAAAGTAAAGAAATTGCTTCCTGTTGCTTTATCTTATGAGGAGAGGTTTCAAATATCAAGCTCTTGACTCACCAAATACTTGTTTCTTCTTCCGCTCTGTGTGCCCCAGGAGCTCTGGTGGTGTAGTGCTTGTGCTTTTGGCTACAATCTGCATGGGCAGAAGCTTGGAAACCCACAGAGGTCACTATGAGTCTGCAATGGCAGTATTTGGTTTGGTTTATACCCTCTATTACCTCCTCCCTGAACTTTGTCCCTTAACCTCCCCATCTCTTCTTATCTCTTTATTTGTTCAAATGATTTGAGATCTTATGAAAGTTTTATATACAAGGCAATTCCTTTTTAGTAGGAGTAATGAGTATGCACTGGACTGAGATCTGTGAAGACTACAAAGCAAAATCACCAGGCGCTCTGCTGGAGAAGGGTTTTGTATTCCTGTGAGAAGTTAGTTTCAGAAACTTCCAGAAGCAGTTCTACCCTGTCCTATAGGGTAGCTGTGGTAGTTATATACTGCTTTCAATTTGAGAGTATTCAGAGTGAAGGGGTAGAGGTTAGCCCACCAATCAGGTCGTATTTGCATGACCTCATTTTGGAGGTGCTGTGGAGATAAACAGTGTGTTGGAGGTGGGTCACACACTCACTCCCTAGGAGATATTGATGCTGACAGGACACATGGAACTAAGCTAGTGCCCTGAGCCACGTGGAGACCCGTGCCAGTGCTGAGATGCTTACAATGCCATGGAATCCATGAGACTTCCCACCCACTGGCCTGTGATCTTTCTGAATTTGGTGTCATTGCATGTGTTTCATGAGTCTGAAGAGCCATTTATAGATGGGTATCAGGCATATCAGGCTTATGGACTTGATCTGGGCTCGATGCTTTCTTAATGTATAATTATTCTTTATATTCTATATAAATACTCTTTCTTATACACACATGTCTCTGAACTTGCTTCTCTACTGTACCCAGGCTGACACAGTAGCCATTAGCCAGAATTGACTGGATGACAATGAGTCCCTTTTAAGATTGTGTAATTCCAATTTATATAGTACCAAGCACTGGAGAAATTTGCATAGTTTATTTGAAATATTCACCTATAACATTGTATTACTGATTTTCATTTTGTTTTTGTGCTAGGGTGTTTAGGTATTCATTCATTCATCATTCATTAATTCATTCATGCACTCCTCTATCCATTTAACATGTACTGAGTCCTACAATGTACCATTACTATTATGGACTATTGGGATAGAAAGATGAGCATAGCAAAGTTCCAGTCTTTGAAAAGTTCACTCATTGAAGAGATTACCTCAGTTTATGATTGCTATGTGAAAGCTGTGAACATCTGAATTAATGGGGCTATTAAAATATATTTGAGTTATTATAGACTTCTGTGTTATTATTGACTTTTTAAAATGCATCCTCCCAACTTCCTACTATACTGCACTTCTGTTGGATTTGAAATCTTTGAACAAATTCCAGGTACTATGTCTTAAATTTAGCTGCAAGTGTTTGGAGTGTCCTTGACTTAAATTTTTGAGAAATCTGCTTCACATCTTGAGTATATGTATGGGTAGATTTAGAATGGGGAATTCTTTGTGTATAAATGAGGATATAAAAGAGTGCATTAAGTTGTCTTAAAATGTTTTGGTTTTAAGTTGTGAGTTTAGACGGTTACCATATTGTTGAGAATGTTAGATATCTCATATGTTTCTCACTCACTAAAGTATATTTAAGGACCTCATTTAACCAGGTAACTGAACCTAATAACTTTTTCTTCTCATCATCTCTGATTGACTATATACTTAATTATCTTTCCATACTTACTGTCTTCCTGTTAGGTATCAGGTCTTAGGCATATATGGACTGTGTTAGTCTGGGTAGACTGGAGGAACAAATTTCAAAGCCACGCATATGAATAGAAGGAATGGGTTTATGTTCAAGAGGAACAGGACATTGAGAAAACATCCCAGCCCAGTCCTGCTCAAAGTTACAAGTCTGATATTAACCCATATGCGAAATCAGTCCATAAAGTCTCCTTCTAGCTCATGAAGTCACAGGTCAGTGGCTACAGAGTCCTGGAACCGACAGGAGTCTCCCCATGGCTCCTCACTTCCAGGGCTCAGGGTCCATCAACAGCATCTCGTGGTGGCAGAAGCAATTTATTGCTGAAAGAGGCCTCCATGTGGCTGCCCCAGCCTCAGAGGTCTGGCTCCATCAGGGCAAAACTCTGTGGTTTCTCCACTGGCTACTCCAGCCTCCCAGACGCTGCTATTCTGTGTTGCCTGTGATTAATCATCTCTGAAACTAACTCCCAACAACTGGGGAAGATAGCTTCTCATCTTCATGAGGGAAATATCATGAGATTTCCCAGGAGTCTCAGGTGAAAGCCATGCCCACATAGAGGCCTCATCGGCTACTCAATGGCTATCTCCAGATTAACAGGCCAGACTCCATCCCTACATTTCAATCATAAAATTAACATAAGCACATGACTGCCAAATGGACCCTCAACCTTTGTGGAGAATATGGTTTGTTTTCTCTATACTCCTCATATTTATATAAGAAAACCAAGAAAAATGCTAGCCAAATATAGTAAAAGAGTTACTTGGTTTTCAGCCATTTCCAGAGTTTGCATAGCATCAAGAAGTGCTGGCATTGAAGAGAGAAATCCAAGTTGACCAGAAAGCATTAGAAAACAAAAATCAGATACCAAGAAAATGGGATATAATTGATAAAGTAAAGGAAAAACTCACTAGTCTTTGTCAAGAAATTTGGAAGATACTACCTGTCCAACCAATTGAAGGAGATTCAACTATGTGGCAAAGAAAAATGGCCCCAAAGAATGCAGAAATTGTTGAACAATATTGTTTATGGCACATGCAAGTACAATTCTGCTGTAGATAATTAAAAAATGTTGCAGCAGTACATGGACAGGGAATTGCCCCAAATTTGAGCCAGATTCAGAAGAGGATGTTAAACAATGGATGTAATTGTGGATATCAAATGGTCTTGATTGAAAGCAGAACAGACCAAGAATACATTCTTTTGTATTTTGTTGACCCTGCAATGGATAATATGCATGGACTACACAATGAATAATAGCAAACTATGAATAATATTTTAAAGAGTGGGGCTTGCAGAACACTTCATTGTGTTTATTCAGAAACTATAGACAGTCATTAGACAGAACACAGGGATATGGGAAAAACACAAGCAAATAAACAAAACATACACACAAACCCAATACTGTCATCGAGTCACAGCAACCCCATAGGAGAAGGTATAACTTCCCCGGTGAGTTTCTGAGACTATGGAATAGAAAGGCTCATTTTTTCAGCAGCCGAGTTTGTAAGGTTTACATTAAGGATGAGTTACTTCATTATATTAATTAAATCTGCACAATAAGAAAATAAGACGCTTGACTATATGAAGAAGGATGTGACATCACGATCTGAGACAGATTTATTAACATCCTTCCATATGCAAATGAGTCAGACCTGAGTACTGAATGACTGGAGAACTTGAAACGCTTAATGAAGATCAAGAACCTCAGCCTTCAGAATGGATACAACTCCTGTAAAGAAAATTGGAAGTCTCACAGCATGGCCCATAGAAAACATCATTTTCAACTGTAAAGATTGAGGTTGTCAAAGATTTCATTTCACTTGAATCCACGGAAGTCAAAGGAAGTATTGGGCTGGGCAAATGTGCTGCACAAGGTCTCTAGAAAGTGTTGACGAATAAGTATATCACTTTGAGGACTAAGGTTTACCCAAGTCATGGTGTTTTCATTCACCATGTGAATGCATGTGAAAGTTAGACAATGGATAAGGAAGTGCCATGGACTTTCAAAGAACAGACCAATTTGTCATGGAATAAACACAGCTATAATGTTCTTTAACTGTAATGATGGCAACAATTTTTTTTTCATGCTTTGGACTTGTTATAGAAGGGACCAGTACCTGGAGGAAAGATTTAATGCTGGAGGGAGGAGAGGATCAGCGTAAAAGGAGAAGACCTGAGACAGGGGGGTCTAACAATGGGTGCAAACATAACAGTTGTGAGAATGATGCCGGATTGGGCAGTGTTTCATTCTCTTGTACAAGGGGTCGCTGTAAACCAGAATCTAAGTGATGGCACCTAGCAACGACACTAAAGTAAAAATAGAAAACAAATTGTAGCATGTATGCTGAGAAAGAGTCCAGCTTAATCTCTGAAGCTTTTTTGATAGGTGGATTGCATGTTAGTTCATTAAATATAAGGATGTTTTCTGCATCTATATTAAATCAATTCTAAAAGCATTATCAGTTGAATTTCAAATGCAGGTAGGAGGGTACATTTTTTTGAAATAGCTAAGAAAATGTAGTTACAATCACAAAATCTGTGTTAAAATTAAAAGAAACCATGCAGATAATTCATACTCTGAAAGTTTCGCAAACTAAGTGATTTTGTTTGTCAGACTACTACTCATTTGATAATGAAAGATGAAATAATACAGGGAAAGTATCTACGTTTGTTTAAAAATAGCATCAGAAAAACAGTTGACAGTTGATTGCATGATATTCAGATAAATATTCAGGATTATCGAATCTACTTAAAAAGAAAAGGGTATGCTTCTTTGTGTACTTCCAGACACAGGTGGCTGTTCTTAATCCCCCTGAGCTGTGTATATACCTGCATCATTAAATACTCTGTTTTTCGTTTGGAGTTGATCCAATCCAATGCAAATATCCGCATTAATGCAACACATGCAAGGGTGGGAGGTCAAAGTGTGTTCCCCACAGCCACTGACCTTTGTTTCTCTGGAGTGTGGCAATGTTTACTTTCACTTGCACTAGCACCTTTTTCCTTCTAATGATGTCTGCCATGGCACCATTGTTATAGGAAATGTTTTTTAGAAATTTCTGATTCCCTCTTAGAACAAAAACACCAACTATTTAATTTGTTGTTACAGTTAAGTCTCTTTCGCTCTTCCCATAGTCGTGAAAAATAAAGGGAAAACAAAAGATAAATGAGCACTTCTAAATAATTATCAAGCAATCAATTTAGCTATGAAATATCAAAATAAGCAACAAATTAAGAAACTTTTAAATTTATTAAAACTATGTGACAGCTGAGAAGCATTGTATATACCATAGTGGAAAATACTTTATTATAAGTGGGATACTTTATTTACATATATATATGTGAAGATACATGAAAGCTTGAAACCAACATCCTACCCATATTACCTGTCTTCTTTTTATTTAAAGGAAATAACAGTACACTATTTTCAAAAGCCAATTATCAACTCATAGTCTGGACATGGAAAGACATAATTTGACTTCTAGACTCTTCTTCCATGAGTATTGGTTATAGAGCTAATAAAACTGAAAATGTTAATGACTAAAATATTTTCTAAAATATTGATCATGATGGTGCTTACTGGTCCAACTATAAGGGCTTTTGTTTTTTGATTCTGAAGGGTATTCTACACTAAAACCCTCATCAATAAGTGATCAGTAAATCTTAGATCTTCATCAGTAAGAGCTTCAAGTCTTCAAGTGCTTCACTTTCAGAAAGAAAATTTGTTCCATCTATATATCAAAGGTTAATAAGCCTTCCTCTAAGCCTGATGTTACATTATTCTTCATATGATTCATCTTCTCTGATCATTTTCTCAGTATACAGATTAAATAAGAATGATGAGAGGTTATAATCTTGTCATACACCTTTCCCTATCTTCAACCATGAACTATTCCCTTCTACTATTTGCAGGTCCTTCATGAACACAACAATATGTTCTGGAATTCTCATTATGCTCAAGGTTCTGCTTAGTTTGTTATGATCCACACAGTCAAATACCATTGTGTAGGCAATGAAAACACAGACATCTTTCTGGTATTCTCTGCTTTCCACCAAGAACCATCTGAAGTCAGTAATCCCATGCTCCACATCCTCCTCCTGAACTCCTGACTGCTACCTGTCAATGGACGACTGGAAGTGCTGCTGCTGATCTTCAGAAAAATATTCCATGCACATGATCTTGATGATTTTGTTCTATCATTTGGTTTTACTCTGAATCACCTTTTTTTGCAATGGGTATAATTCTCTTTCAATCAGTTAGCCAAGTAACTTTTTTCTGAGAGTGCTGCCTCTGCTTCCTCAATGAGTTGAAACATTTCTGTTGGTATTTTCTGAAGTCCTGGAGCCTAGTTACTAGCTAATGCTTTCAGTAAAGCTTAAATGTCTTCCTTCATTACTATTTGTTCTTGTTCATATGTTACCTCATGACATGGTAGAATGTCAACTAGTGCTTTTTGGTACAGTGATTGTGTGTATTCTTTTCATCTTTTTTTGACAATCCCTGGATCATTCAATATTTTTCCCATAGAATCTCCCAAGAATTCACCCTGAGGCTTAAATTTTTTCTTGAGTTCTTTAAATTTAAGGTATACTGAGAATATTTTTCCCTTTTTGGTTTTCTAACCCTAGTTCTTTGGGCATTTCATTATAATATTTGACCTAGCCATAAGCAACATTCAAACATCCATAATAGGAAAAATTTAAAGACAAATGATGTCCTTATGTGTATAGGTAACATCATCAATAGTAACACTAAGTCCACCATAAGTGTTCACAATGCTGAGAAAAATTACTTGCATTGAATAAGTTATCTTAGAGAATTTTATCAAGGAATCTCCAGTGCCATTTATATCCAGTGCTTTTTAATTACCTCTTTTCTTTTTTGTGGTTTTCAACAGTTACATTTCAATCACCAGTAATTTTTAATACACCTTGATTGTATGCTTGATAAATTTCACACTATAGAATCAGGTGAAAGCAATCAATTTTGTCATCTTTTCCATAGTGGTTGGTGCATAATTCTAGTCTTACTGAGTAGTCTTGCTTATAGGCATATAGCCACTATTCTATCACTGATGGCATTGAACTTCAGGATGGAACTTGAAATGTTCTGTTCAGCAATGAATATGATGCCATTCATTTTCAGTTTTTCAATTCTGATATCGTAGACCATTTGAGTATATTTTCCAAGATGGCTCATATCAATCCATTTAGCTCACTCATATCTATGTCCTTAATTTCTATGTGTTTTATTTCATTTTTGATGACTTCAAATTCTAGATTTATACTTCATACACCCCATATTCAATCACTAGTGGATGTTTGCAGTTGTTTCTATTTTGAGTTGTGTCACATAAGCAAGTAGAGGTTCTGAAACTTTACTGCATGCATCCATGCCATTCAAGGAGGCAACTCTTTCCTTATAGTGCCTTCTGACCTGATGTGCTCATCTTCCAGCACTATATCATATACTATTATAGTCATACGGTTTTCGTACAGTAGTCATGCAGTGCTCTTTTTTAATTTGGAAGCTCTATGTCTGTCCAACTCAGGTGACTTTGCCTCTATTTTAAATCCCCATAGCCTCCAGCCATATTGATTTGATAAAGGAATATCAAAACAAGATGTCAGCACCCATAGTATGACAAACTGAAAGATGCATGTTGTGTGATAATAAACGTATTTTCCTTTCTCCACTGTGACTGGTCCTTTATTTAATATCTTCTTCCCCATTCTACATAATATTGCTTAGCTTTCCAACACCATCATTGTTTATCATTTTACCCTGTTTACTTTGTCACAGTATTAGGCGAGTCTTAAAATTGTTCTTTTAGTTAATTTAAGTTTTCATTTATTTAGTTGTTTTTCTCTCCTAAACAAAAATTCCATAGAGGAATGGGCCATGAGTCTTCTGCTAATTGTTTTATCTCCAGCTTGCAAAAATGATTGGACAAATAATAGATACTCAATGAATGTTTGTTTATAGAATTTTGAACTATTAGATTTCTAAAATAGATATGGAGTACATCAGCAGTCATATCATGATATAGCATGGGTATTTTCAGTATGTTACCCTTTCCTGGGTTTGGAAATAGGTATAGAAAGAAACATATTTGTACAGCCTTTTATTCCCACTGACACTTATCCTATCATGCTGCTGTGGCTATGTTGGGGGAAGACCAGTAATTGGCACCAGGGAAAATCCTGAAAATGGTTCTTATGCTGGTATGATGTGTTAGACTGGGTTGACTGGAGAAACAAATCCAGGGACACTTCTACATGAGTATGAGAAAACTTTACATCAAGAAATAATTATACATCAATAAAGCATCTCAGCCCAGTTCAGATCAAGTCCATAAGTTTGATATTAGCTTATATGTCCAATATTAACCCATGACTAGACTCACATAGCACATGCAGTTTTGTAGAATAAAGGAATATCACAGTCTGCGGTAGAAAGTCTTGTGCATCTAGTGGCAGTGGAAGCATCTCAACACTGGCAAGGGTTTCCAAATACCTCCTCCAGCTCTCTGTGTGTTCCAACAGCAGGAAAGAGAAGGGAGGGAGTGAGGGAGGGAGGGAGCGAGAGAGATGAAATTTCCAAAATTCTCATGAGAAGGCTAAGCCTACACAAAGGTGTAATGAATATGACCTGATTCTCAGACTCCACCCCTTCAGTCACAATACCCTCAAGTTGACACGAGATTATGTAATTACCACGTATGAGTTAGCTGTATCCCAGGAAAGTGAAGTCTGGCATATTATAGGCAAATGAAATCCTCTAATAGATCATCTTTCAAAGTCAAATTTCATTCTGTCACTGGTGAAGAAAATGAGCATTTCTGAGGATCTATTTCTGAGACATTCAACCCCCTTTAGCTACTTGTTTGTTCTGCTATTAAGACTCCCTTCCTCTGCCCAAAGTAGTGCCTTGCTTTGCGTATGATATTTCCCCAGCTCCATCATGGGGTTTTCCCGGGAGGTATAACATTCATTAGGCCCTTTGGACATTGCAGCAGTCTGAAACAGACTGTGTCTTTGTCTCACAGCTTCATTTCAGAGTCAGTAGGCACTGGATGTCTAGGGGAAGCTGTGATGTATGAAGCAGAAAAAAAGATTGATTTTTCACAAGGTACCTTGTACCTAGAGTAATGAGAGTGCAAATTACTTGCTCACTGAGCAAACATGACAGGAATGTCATAGTGTGAATTTATATTTATGCAAACACACCAGGGTCACTTAGATGGGGATTCCACAATGTGACCCTATCTCCTGGAGATATCCTTCTAAATCACCAGTATATGCTGGGAAGCCTCCACTCAGCAAAAGCTGTGGAATAGCTGCCTAAAAAACAAATAGTTCTAATGAATAATGTAATGTTCATGGTACAGTAAGAAATAGGATAAATTGTAGTGCCATTTTAAAATGAGTCTTCAACTCACAGGCTATTTCTGGTGTTCATCTTGGATTTTGTGGCAGTGGAACATAAAATATCTACTTTAACAGAGTAAAAGAAATGGAGTGATTTATCCTAGTCATTTTGGGGTCCTTAGAACCTCTCATTTGGTAATGGAAAAAAATCAGTGGTTGATGGAGAAGCAGATAATTTTTCTACATTTAGGCAGTCCAATGCATAGAGAACACACAGGCTTCTCTGAACATTGGGGGCAGCAAAAAACAATTATATATGTGGCCTTTCAGTGGAAATGGTGGCAGTATTCGATGAAAACATGCCAAGATTTCCAACATAATGGTTTACACAATTTACTTGAAAAAGCACTGCTGATGCTTTTAGCAGCAAGCTATTAAAGGAACATCAAAATAATAATATTATTTAGTTAATGAGTTTAAAAGTCTTCTGATTGTAGCCAATGGTCCTATCATTAGGGCAAGTGTACATAACACACACACACACACACGGAGCTTTCCTGTTTGATAGTCTCAGGTTATCATTCATCGTTTACACGTGTGACCCTTGTTCATGTGGTAGGAGCCCTGGTGGGTAACGGGTTAGTCTCCTAATGGCAAAATCAACAGTTCGAATCCCACTTACCACTCCTCAGGAGAAAGTGCAGGCATTCTACTCTCAAAAAGATTTACAGCCTCACAAATCCCCAGGGGTAGTTCCACTCTACTATTTGCCCCTATTTGTGAAAATCTCCCTGTTGATATTGGATTTGCTTTTGCAGTTTTTATTTCTCCTTGGTACAGTACTAGCTGTTAGGGACACAGAGATAAAAAGAAACCAGTCAGGTTCGGAAACAGCTCATTTTGAGGCAGCCAGATTACAATGTAAAGTGAGTCCTTGTTAAGGCTAGTGAAGGAGGCTGATTCTGGAGAAGGACCAACAGAACACTCTCACTCGGGCAGTATTTACTTGCTTCTTTAGCTCTTGCACAGCATGCTGATCATAATATTCCTGGAAGATCCATCTACTGAAGAGCAGAGGAGGGGACTGTAAGCTCTCACAGCAAGGGCTTGGTTAAAAAAGGTTTAATGGACATGGCGACATCATTTCATTTTCCTAACTGTTATATGGATCACACTAACTCCGGCTAGCTCCCTTGTGTGCCAGAACGAAAGAGCATCCTAGAGTTTTCAGTGAATGAATGTTTAGAACTTGTTTCCTGTGTCAGAAAAAGATGGATGAGACCATAGCTAACCTCCTCTGGTTTCATGGAGAAGCAGGAGAATCCATCTCCATGCTAGCTCCAGGCTGATTGCTGTAGAGGGCAGACATGTCTCCACTCGCCTTCTTTCTTTTCTGGTCTAATACCAACTGTTGCTTCCAGGGCACACTGTTTTTCTTCTGGGGTTGATGGTTCACACAGAATCACACAGTGCTCAAAAGTCAGAAGTTAGGAAAGCGAACAGGTTGCCATCAATTAGGATCACAAAACCTGAAGGAAACAGACTTTGAGTCACAGCAGGGTCTCCCCTCAGCCGGCAGTCTGGTTCTTAGGCTTTTGGTCTCATGGTTCCTTGGTCTTTGTCCACTTGGCCAGGAAACCTACCTGCTACTCTCCCTGCCCCCCCAACTGTCACTTCGGGCAGTGATCTTCAATGTGTTCCCCTTTTGGCTTTTTTTTCTTCATGGCCCCGGGGGGTTTCTTTCTCTCTAGCTCCTTCTGAGATGTCTCTCATGCACACAGCATGACATTTGAGGGAGATGTGAGTTTTGTCTTTCAGCTGATCACACCCACAAGGAAGCAAAGAACTGTGATTTGGTTCACACCATCTACTGGAGAGTCAGGTACACCCCACCTTAATCCTTTAATAGAGAACTTCCTCCCAAATGGGATTAGAGCCACAGGCATAGAGGCTAGAACCAAAGGCATAGGTTACATTGCATAAGTGATTATGACTAGATGGTCCATGTTAATTATCATATCCCCATATCTTTCCTTTAAATGCCTCTGAGTTTACTCCAATGGCCAACCTTTAAGCTAATATATGAGTATTAATAATTAATGGTACCTAATAGGTCCTATATTAGTAATTAAACAAAATCAACTCCAAGGCTTTTTAGTTCATTTTTTACTATGGAAGCCTCATGTGTTTATTTATTTAATGATTCCATTTTTATTTTTATTGTGTATAGAATTGTATTTATTCCTCTGCTGCCTTTAAAACTAAGCCCCAAGTGGTGTAGAATTGCTTAATAGGGGTGTGTTGGCTATAATCTTTAAAGAAGTATAAAACCAGGATTGTCTTCCATGGTGCTGCTGGGTAGTTCAGAACTGCCAACGTTTAAGTTAGTAATAGAACACAACTGTTTGCCAGCCCCCCCCCACCCCGCCCCCTGCTAACACTTACTGTGTTCTAGATGCCAGGCATCCATCTCAGTGTCTCCAAAGTCCAGAGTAATGGAACCTATTAGGTCAGTGCCACTATGATCACTTCATAAATAAAGAATGTATCACTATTGCATAGGTGAGTCCAGTGCCCCAAATCTTCCTGCTATATAGTTAATGATACAGATAAGCAGCAAATGAGAGGAGCAGTGTGTCTAGAGGAATTGCCAGATGCATCTTCTTGGGAGATTTCAACATGACACCGATTTTTCCTTTTTCTCTCTTTGTTCTATTAATTACTTGTAGATATGGTAGCCAGCCCATAGTTGAGCATTTTCTGTTACTCAGGCCTTACTTTAAGTATTTTATAAGTATTAGCACTCTTAATGTTTACAACTGTTGGAAAAGAAAACACCACTATATTCCCTTTTCAAATTTGAGGAAATTATGGCATTGGTTAATTTTGTTCAATATATCCAAGTTGTTAAATATTGGAGCTAGAGTATGGACCCAAGAAGCCTGTTAACCATGTAGTCACTATTAAATGCTGCCTTCACATTGTTCATAGCCATAAAGTGCTCACAATAGTAGCTGAAAGTGCACACCAATCCATAACCATACTATTTTATCCTTGGGATATTTTAACTGGTTGTAACAACACATGGCATCTAAATTAGGAAGTATCTTTCTTATGAGATTTCTTTGCATTAGTTTATAAACCCAGTAAAAATAAAGCTAGATATAGTCTGACCCTCACTAGCAAATGGACTTAGATTTGTATTACTGAAATCCAGAAGAAGACCTTATCACTAGCAGTAATGGGGTTTCAGACAGCCCGAGTCCCAAAGAAAGGCTCATTCTGGTTGTGAAGCCTGGTATCAGCTGAGCTGATAAAGGAAGAGTGTGTTTTTGTGACCTATAAAAGGTCCAATTGGGCAATTCATGTCAGGAAGACTGTCAGAGTGACTGGATTCCAGGGACAGCAATTCAGGAGGTATACGATGTGAAGCAAGGCTCTTTAAAGGTGTCCAACAGAAGATGTCAGACTTGGGAAAATGTCAGGAGCTCAGTTTGCAGAACTGGGCACAACCTGAGAGCCAGACTGCCAAATGTAATGTGATCCTCGGGGTATTGGGCCAGAACACCTTACATTTGTCATGCCAATGTCTAGAGCTGAGCCTAATAACCAGCGTCAGATTTTAGCTTAAAGAAGGGGAGCCAAATTCCATCTTTGGAAAAAAGAACTTTATTCAATGGAGATCTTATCAACATGCACTTTTAAATATGATTTCAAAAAATTAGAACTATAGCATTATTTTCCATTAGTTTTACTGAATAATTGTCCTTTTTGAGCTATATTGAAGATAGAGTCCCTTGATAGTCTGTCTGCTTTTAGAAGAATTAGCAATATGGAAATAGGAGCATTTTATCCTCTGTTTTTGGGAGAGTATTTAAGTAGTGTCACCTTTATCAGAGTGAGAGCAAAGTACTATAGACATGTCTAATATTGATGATTAAGTGTTGGTATGGGAAGAGGAAATGGCAATGCTTATATGAGAAAATGAGGAACAGTGTCAGCATAATGGATTGATATAGTGGCTATAAAAATGGGTACACACATCACAACCATTTTGAGGATGGCATGGGACTGGACAATGTTTTAGTGTGTTCCACACATGATCCCTATGCTCCACACGGACTCCATGACACCTAATAATAGCAATAGCACTACAAGTTCAAATATCAGATAACGTAAAATTATTGTTATTTACTATTGGGAATAGTAAATACTAATTCATGTAATTTTTATAGGATACATTTGCCTTTTGAATGACATTTTAATATTATGGCCAACTTTATTCTTCATACGGGATGATGGAGATTGTTAACCCAGAAGCAGGGAATCAGGCATAACTCAACAGGGTGTGGACCACTGTTTTCAGGGGATTCTCAAATTGAAAAATATCCTGAAGTAGACTATGACTCAATTGTATTATCATTTCATGTGCTGTTTATAGTGTCAGGGGTTCAGTGAATTTGATTATTTTTGTAGATTATCAAGACAGACCTGTTGAACTATAGAAAGGATAAACTGCTGAACTAAAGCAGCAATGAAGCTTCTCTGTCATTGAGTCACTTCCTTTGCTCTGTCACTTCCTCTTGGACAAATGGCAGCTGTTGTGAAATCAGGACAGAGACCACTTTAGCTAGAGTATACTATAGTGACCACTTATATTGCTGCAGGGTTATATGCTTGAAGGAACAAGGAATCTGTAAACAGTGAACCTCGGTTTGAGACCTAAAGATAGCACCTAAGTATGTGCCCTCTTGAGCGGGTCACAACCTCTCTGAGCCTGAGGTCTCTGATGTTGGTTGTGCATCTCATGTTATAGTCTCACTGTGATTGCATTTATAAACTAGGTCTGCAAAAAATATCTTTTCAGACATTCCTTCAGGAAACCCAGAGAAACTAATTGAATAAGAATTGGTTTCTTCTTCACAAAAGAAATTTGGTCTAAGTATAATCATGAAATAGTGTGGAACATCTCAAGAAGATAGGACAAAATTTCAAAACTTGAAATTTTGAGTCGTACGACTCATTTTCTTAGACTGCAGTTGTCCTTGCACTTTCTTTTTCCTTTCTCCAACACCGAAATTATCCTACATTGCTCTTACTTTAGGCCTCCTCGTCATAGCCCAAACAAATGGATAGTAGTTCTAACACACAATGGCTATTCATCGCCTAGAGAATATGGCTTTGTTATCCTTTTATTTCTATGAAATATCAAATGATTTAGGGATATGGTACAAACTATGCATAAATTTTGTGCTTCCTTGGTAAAAATAATTCACTTTAGAGTCTCCATCTTTAAGATGTCTTGAGGCATCCAGCATTGTCCCGATAAAGACAATCGATACAAATCCTGAAGATTAAAGTGGCTGCAGAGTGTTTGCTCCTTCAGTGAACCAGAAGTGGTAGTAATGTCACATCAGCTAGTGGAAAATAGTCTTACCTGAAAGGGTTTACCAACTTTTTTGATTTGATAATCAATGATGAAAGATAAAGGTTTTCTACATTGGAGTGAAAGGGTTCCACATGGGATCTTTCTGATCAATGTCCCTCAGGGCCTCTTTAAACTCCACAAGAGGCAGGGAAGCACTTTCATCTCTCTGTCAGCATCTTGGGATGATCTGAGGCAGACTGACTGTTTCGTACTTCGTATTACTCTGCCCCACGCATTGTAGGGTAGGGCGATGTCAAAAGAGTTTTGTCTTTTGTACTCCATGCAGCTTTCTAAGAGTCCCTGAGTGGCACAAATGCTTTCCCAGTGCTCAACTCCCCATTAAAAGGTGGGCAGGTGGAGCTTCCCCAGAAGACAACAGACGAGACAAGCACAGCCCATCACCCGGCCATGAGCACCCCGGGGTGCAGCTCTGCTCTGCAAGTAGGAGATGTCTATGAGTCAGAATAAACTCTACAGCAACTGCTAGCAGCATGTGCTTTAGTTTCTTATATTTCCTCTGCATGCCTCTTGACTTGGCACATTTTTTTTCTTGTTCCAAAAAGTTATCACCATTATATTGTACGTGAACTTCATTATTTTTAACCTGGAGCCTATGAGGACCTCTGCGGGAAGGAGCGAGTCCCCGTGGTTTAGTGGGTTACTCACTGGGCCACCAGCTCCAAGACCTGTAGCTTTGCTGTGAGTCAGAATGCAGGCCAATTGATGTTAGGGAGGTTTTCGCTGTTTGTTTAGTTTTTAGTTTCAGTGTCAAGAACAGTCAGAGTGCTTCAACTAATACTCAGATAATTTTATTTATTCTACGATGTGCCGGTGGTAGTGGCTACACTGTGGACTGCTAACTACGATGCTACGATGCTAACTACGATGCTAGCAGCTGGGAACACATCGACCACACGGGAGACAGATGAAACTTTTCACTCCCTTGAAAGTTGCAGTCTCAGGGAAGTTTTATATCTGTCCTCTAGGGGGTCACTATCAGTTGGAAGAGATCAGTGGCTGATTTGGCATTTACTTTTGTGTTGTTGTTTTTATTTTAGCCTGAAGCATGGAAATGTCCGTACGCATCTATAAATTTTTTAATCAAAATATACTTTATTGGCATACAATTCACATATCATATAATCCAGTCATTCAAAATATTAAAAGGAATTGTGAAATTATCACCACACTCAATTTTAGAACATCTTCTTTCTTATGCTGATTGTTAATAGCTCCCGCTTCCCTGAGCCTCCATGCCATGTTCTTAAGAAACTATTAATCCAGTGACTATCATTATATTTACCTATCCTGGATTTCATAGACACAAAATCTTATAAACAAAACAAAAAGAGCAACAATGGCAAAATAAACCTGAGAAAACCCTCAATCAAGAAGAAATTAGAAAATATTAAAAAACCTCTATCCTGAGCTTTTCCAAAAGGATTTGGGAAGTCTTGGAAGTGTTTTATTTTTCACTTTATAGATAGAAAAAAAGCTATATTAATTTTCTTCTGTTCATATAGTCAAATGTGAGTGAAGACCGAAGTAGAATCAAAATGAGAGTATTGAGTAGTTGTCTGGTGCTTTACCTTGTTCTCAAAAATGGATGCAGTTGCCTAGGACTTCCTAAGTCTGTTCTTGATTCGAAGCAACTACAGTTTCGTTTCAATAGGTCACACAGCCTTCTCTGACATACAGGACAGTCTTACTTCCATCCTTCTATTGTGTGCCCCTAGAAGGAAGGATCTAAGGCTTTGGACCCTCAGTATTCTTTGCAAGACCTATCATAGGACTCTGCATATAAACAATATTTAAGAATAGCTATTCTAGCTGAATACATGGTATTTCTCCAAATCTAATTTTGCTTAAGTAGCTGCATTTAGTTTGCTTGATAGCAAGAGTGTGTGGTGACTACTTAATAATTACAATGGATGATGACACATATGTAATAAACAGTTCTCTGGCTATGTGATTTCAGGGTTAGTATATATTTAAATTTAATTAAGATATGATAATCTAATCATTACTTTATGGAAATTAATAGTAAATAAGGGGTCCATTAGCACAAACTTATTGATAACCTATTTATTAGCTGAGAGATTAATTTGTCATTTACTTTGTTATTGTCTAACCTCAAATTCAGAACTTTTGAATTTAATCAGAGTGTGGCTCCATGTGTTCAGTAACTGTCCTTTTGCAGCACTCTCACCAGTGTTTAGAGCTCAACTATAAAAATGAACAAACAAAACAAGACCGGTTGCCATCATGTTGATGTCAACTTAATGGCAACCTCCCATGTACTTGAGTAGAACTGAGCTGCGTAGGGTGTTCTTGACTCTGAGCTTTGTGGGAGCAGTATACCAGACATTTACTCTATGCCTGGGAGGCTTTAGCCACCTATGTGTCAGTTACTAGTTGAATGCAAATCACTTGTGTCAATCAGAGACCACTATAGGTAGATGTTTGCTAACATACTGGACAGTGAAACCAGTAAGAGGGGCCTTCCCACATGACTGCTTGACTTTTCCAGGTATTGCAAGTTTTCTTCCTTTGACAGGGTGCAGTGTTATCACCTTTCTATCTCTCATTATAGAACCATATTTGAGTTTTTCTTCGCTGGTAGGTTTTTATGTTATATAAGTTTTGGCTTTTACAGGGTTTACGGTAGTCAGTAAATGATAAATGAGGCTGGAATTTTCATTGGTTGATGGACTTATGACTGTTTTATATGTGAAAGAGTCACAATATGGTGTGAGGTAGATATAGCAGATTTTACTATCTTTATTTTCCCTTCCAAAACCCCACAAAAAAACAAAACCATCCTCGATTCAGAGGAATCATCTACCAACACTATAGCAGGTGACCAAGATATGGACTCAAGCTTACATCTTACTCTAAAGCCTGCATTCTTTCAGGGTAAGCATAGCATGCAGCTGTTAGAGTATAGTAGTATAGAATGGATTATTGTTTTGAAAATCAAGGAATCTTTTAAGGTGTTTCCTGGCAAATTGTAGGTCGTGTATTGAAGAGCCTTTGGGATGTAGATTTTACTATTCACAAAGCAAAAGCACTAAACTTGATTAAAGCTCTGAAATTTGAGCAAGTTCTGAGTTATACTTTGAGCCTTATAGTGGGTGAAACATAAGTGCAGACATTTTATTCTTCATTTCCTTCCTTTGCATCCATTTTCCAGCTCATTCGAACCATTAGCTATTTAAGGCTTCAGACTCTCACTAAAGTCCTCTACATACAATCCTTTGGTATTCTTTGGTTTCCAACCAACTGACACAAGCCAACTGATTTCCTTGGTATTTTTATACCTTTTGCTTTATTGTTCCCCTCCAGTGTTTTCCACCCGATGCCAAAGAGCAGATGCTGTGATTGCTCGTTCTCTCTCAAGACATCTGCTTTTCAGTGCGTTCTTTTCCTGCTTTCATTCTTAATTATAATCTTTATATGCCACTGCTAAAGTATGGAGTGGAACCATTCCAGTTCTTTTCTTGCAAGAATGAATATCCTGTTTTCAGCCTTTGGATTCTCTCAGAGAGGACAAACTTCGTTTTAAGTGGCATTGTCTACAAAACATCTTCAAATCCAAAGATCTTAAGCTATTCTTATAAACAGCTATTTGATAGCAAAAACACTCCCTTGATTTGTATAACTCCAGGCACCATTTCTTTTTTTGTTTTAGTAGGGTAAAAAGCAAGTACACAGAAAGCAGCCATTTTTTTTATGGCCATTTCTTTATCTGCTTTCTTTATCTTTTCTTTATCTTTATGGCCAAGCTCTTTATCTGCTTTCTCTCTTATTTCTGATACAAGTCAAACAAGGGCTAACACAGCCAATGACTGGAAGGTGCTGTTTTCTCTGACATCTACTCAGAGAGATGATAGTTACTTAGATCAGAGGTCACACCTGGTCTGCACATAGGCTGACCGGTTGGAAACGCTGAACTTATTGCTGAGGACAGTTGAAAATTGAAGGATTTCATCTATGTTTCTGAATTTGGTGTTCTTCAGGAAGAACGAGAGGAACTGGCAACACAAAGTTTACATCGCCTCATGTATTCAGTGGACTTAGTAGACACAGGAGATAAATTTGAGAGTGACACTGTGATTTCATTTTATTTACTTACATAACTAGTCACCGGTCTCTATCATATCTACAGAATTTTGTTTTCTGTGTAGCAACATATGGGTAAACAATCGCTGTTCTCCTACTGGTAGCTCCATTTCACGGTTGATTCCATAACCAATAGAAGTTGCTGCCCAATTCTGTGCTGTCTCCATGATTGCTGGTGGCTTGGTTTCTTTGTCACAGCTACTGTATATTTGAGAGCTGAGATAGTTAAGGTTTACCATGCCAACCTGGTGATAAACACGTGGGATTAATTGAAGGGCGGAGAGATAAATGCTCGGTGAGCCTCACCTTTCGAGGTTCTCTGGTCTCTTGTCCTCTGATGGTCAGACCAGAGTGCAGCTGCCTTAGCCAGTTCCCTGCTTCAGGAAACAAGGTTCACTTCCTGTGAGACACACCTGAGGAGAAGCTGCAGCCCTGGGTCCTGGAGCAGCCGTGTGGAGACCCCAGCCAGCACTGGGGTATTTAAAAGCTCCCTGATTCAGCTTTCCTCCTGCAGTCAGCGTCATCATGTGTGTTTTATGAAACTGAGGAGGACTTTGTAGATTGGTATTGGACATTAAGGATAATATTGGATGTTCGGGCTTGGACAGCACTAAGTTGGGATGCTTCCTTAATGTACACTTACCATTTATATATAACTCATTCTTATATACATATGAGTTTCTGTGGATTTGTTTCCCTAGTGTATCCTGACTAGCACAAGAGCCTTCCAACCTCGTCAGGTTGCCTTCTGGAACTCTATCAGACAATATTCTTTAATATTCATTAACCCTGTTGCAATTGAAATAACATTATCAGAGCTTCTAATATCATAACACCATGCAAGCCATCACAGTATGACAGATAGGTGGGGTGTGTGTCAAAATGCCAATGAATTATTTCTAAGAATATATAATTTGCTTCCTGAGCATTTAAGAGAAAGAAGGAAGAAAAAATTTGGTCAATGTATTTTTTCTTTTTCTAGTAATTCAAAAATGGAATTTAGTAGGAATTATTTTGGTGTAGTCCATTTTACAATATGGACCTTTGAGCATTTGCATGGTTTTTTGATTAAATATCATAGAAAGAGCTTTGTTGGGCTTGGAGTTGGGAGATCTTGTTTTGTGGCTGGCTTCACCATTTATTAGTTTTGACCTTGAACAAGTCACATAAGTTCTCTGAGCTTGTTTCCTCATCTCTGCACGGGGGAGGATTATATCTGCCAACCCTGTGGTCGTGCGCATCAAATGTGATCATGGATGTGAAAGTGCTTAGTACACCATATGGTGCTATGCAAGGGTGACATACTTTGTGGGAAAATAGAGCTATAGCATATGGTTTCTCAAGGAGTTTGGAATATGGTTACAGAGACAGGGCTCACACGTACAATAAATAAATCATCTTATTTAGATTTAAGGGGCATGTGCATGGTCTTTTAGTATAAATCATCTCAAAATGAAAGGACACGCACAGTGTTTTCTTTGTTTATTAATGTATTTATTCCACAATATTTATTCATCACCCACTTTATGACAAGAGATTGTATGAGTGCAGGAAATAAAAGTCATGAAATCAAAATCATAATTCCTGCTCTTACAGCATTTACATTCTAAAAGGGGAAGAGAGGGACAGGAAACAGTAAGTGAATCAATAAATACTGCCATTTCAAATACTAAGAAGGGCCATGAAGAAAAGAACGCTTCTGAGTCTGTCCTTCTTTGTAGGAGCAGGAAGCTCATATTCCTTCTGTAGCATGGTTGGTAGGTTTGAACAGTCAACCTTGCAGTTAGCTGTACCACACCTACACACAGTGCCACCAGTGGTCCTTAAAACAATAATCAAATTGATAAGTATATGTAATTTAAAATATGCATAAAGGTCATGACAAAAAGAAAGGTTTTCATATAGCAGAGCTGTCAGGCAGACACATTTCCAATCTTTCCATGGTGCCTACTTTTATGCAATTTGGTAATAAATCTCATTTGAAGAATTCTTTCCACTTTACAAAGTATTTTCATATGGATTGTGCAGAGGCAGAAGAATGTAAACTCAGAGATTATTGGGAAAAGTGTTACAAAGCAGTAGTGATAGCTCGTGTGGTTGTTTGCTCTACGTGTCTTGAATTTTTGTTTCCCCACAATGGAAAGAAGAGAGTCAGAATTGGGAGAAAAATAAGATGAGTAGGTTTTCAACAATAGGAAATGATGCTAGCAGTCATTTAGGCCAGCCCTACAGACCCCCTCCATGGAGGGATTTCCTCTCCTGCAGGGTGCTTTTTGGAATGTTTTTCTAAAGTAGAGTCAAGTAATAGGCTTTCACCACTACTTTGGGACACAATTCTACAATCTAATAAATCTTCCCAGTGGGAACCTTTTCCAAGATTGCACATTTAGCAGCACCACGCTCTAACCAACTGAGCTAACCGGCCAGCCATGACTGCACATTTAACTCCTTGGCTGCTGCTATGCCATCTGATTGCCTACTGCTAAAACAGAGCAGCTCTGACACTGAAGAAATCGAAGTTACTCACAAGGAACACATCAGGGGTGGAAAGAAAGCTCACTGATGCCAAGAAAAGGTGGGGTTATTTGACTTTATTTAGAAAGGGAATGCCCAAGTATTGTAAAGGGTCAAAGAGTAAGATTGGAAAAGGAGTTGGAATCTGGTTGTGAAAAGAACAAGTCAGAAAGTTAAATATTACAGAGATTTACTGCAGACAGGTGCTTGCTGCTTTATTAATCAGTGGAGTTCTCAGTTGCTTAGACTACTAACCTGAAAGCTAAGTACACTATTTTTCTATAATGAAATCAGGTAAGATTTCACTGTTCCCTCAAAGTTAACACATCAGGGGATTTGCAGCATCTACAAGGATTGAACCTGTAGGAAGAATGTATAGATTGCAAAGCTACAGGGATGCATGTGTCACAGTGGTACTGCCTCCCTCAAATAGTGCATTGCAGGGAAGTCGGGCTGGAGCCCATGGTCTTCCCCCAATTTTGTTTAAACGAGTTCTCCGAGGGTGAAGTGTGAGATGAAGTGTGAACTCTGTGAACTTGATTGAAGCCTCTATTTAGACTTCTTTCTGCTGGTTTCTTTTGAGGACAGAATGGCTTGCCCTTTAACACATAGTTGCTGCTGTCTTTTTCACGGTCTGTTTGCTTTTGTAATTTTTGATGGTAAGGTTGAAATGTCCTTGTATTGGAACCCTCCAGGGCATGGATGTCTGAGCACAGTCCTTCAGGTATACAACTGAAGTTCCTCAGTTTTTCTACCTTTCAGAGGGTTCTGCGTTGATGGGAGAATCTCTGTTATGATGGTTTAGTGGCATAGGTCTTTTTCTTTCTTGAATGTAGGCTGCTAATGAGCTAGCGTTTGATGGCACATTGCCCACATTAAATACCGAACACATAGAGAGAAGAATAGTTCATTCCTGTAGTTGCAGCCACAGTGAGAATTAAGTATCTCTCTTGGATCAAGACCACTTTGGAAGAGAAAAATTTTCCCACATTCTCTTTTTCCTGTGGTCGCAGGAAGGGACAGGAGCTATAGTGGGTGGGTTTTTCTCATGGTGATGTAATTTACTAGGAGAATTGAAAAAATATTTAAAATTTATATTTAGATGTATTAGTTCCCAGTTATCATATAGAAAAATTTAGAGTTGACTGAACGACCGGAAATGTTTGCTTAACTTATAACCAACCCAACTAGAGTCAATGCCAAGTCAAGTCCAACCCATAGAGACACTACAGACTTGGGCATGACTGTCCCTGTGGGTTTCCTAGACTGTAACTGTTCATGGAGGTAGAAAAGTTCCTCTTGATTCCAATATGATAAAAGTTTTATTTAAAAAATAAAGCAAATGTATTATTGGGGATTTCTATTTGAAATTAGTATGTTATGTGAGAAATAGTTTATTTTAGCTGTTCAGTAGGAAATCTCATTTTGTACATATCATATATCCACACTGACTTTTGTTTATCTTTTTCTTTGCCAAGAGCAGATTTGAATATTATAAGTGATATTTAATTTATAATTTTGAAAGATCAATAAATAAACAGTAAGTTTGGGGAGCCTGGATACAAAAGAAAACACAGGGAAACAATAGTGTGGGGTTAATTTTGTGAAAAAGAAGAATGGAATTTGAATCTGATGGATATATTGATCTCAAACCATTTATAGCCACTGGACAAGGACTAACATACCTCCACAGGTATATAAGAACAAAGGTCATTGTATTAGTTTCCACTTCCTGAAACCTTGTTATTTATAATTTTCTTGAGGCCTTATTGTGAGCTTACGGTATATGCTTTTGGGAATCAAACAACTACTTAATCCTTACTACTTGTGGGTTTCCAGTAAAGAAGTTAATAACAGAAGAATTTTAAATGACTGTTGGACCATATCTAATATGTATAGATTGTTTAAAATGCTTCAGGATCTGCATTTAGTACTTTATACAAATTCACTTATCTACTATTATAAATATTATAATTCTATTACTATTATAAATACTATTATTGCTATTAGTTAGATAATGTTAGTACCCAAATGTTAAGGAAGAGAAAATTACGACTTTGTGAAATTAAGTAGCACAATTCTATCCTAAAGATAGTCATTGAATCTATTCTGGGGCACTATTGAATAAAGAGTTGGATATCTGATTCTGTGAAGATTACAGCCAAGAAAACCAAATGAATTAGTTCCACACTGTAACAGGGAAAGTAGCCATGAGCTAGAATGGACTCAATGGGAAGAGGCTTGGCTTGGTGTCTAGTACCGAGTCCATGGTTAAGTGTTCATCTTTATTGTGGTTTAGGTGAAAATTTGCAGAGCAAAATAGTTTTTCTTTCTATGATTTATGCACATTATATTCCATAACATTTGTCCCAATACTCTTAGCATTTATGTAGTTAAATCTAGACCCCTTAAATCTACTCTAAAACCCATTTCCTAATTGCCACCATTCATAAGGTTTGCTACATACCTTATCAATTGAGAATAAACAATTCAGGATTTATCAAATAGCTAGTAAATCTGTAACCATAGTAAAGAAATATTTTTTATCTCTCTCTTCTTGGCATTGTATGCATAAAATAACCAATTGAAAAACAAATGAAGACTTTTTTATTTATTTCTTACCATCCTCTTTGCAATTATAAGTGTTTTTCTTTTGGCACGTATATTTCCCAATAGAACTCCATGTTTGCCTCTTGATGAAAATAACACAGTAGAGACCCTGGATAGTGTTGCCAACCTTTTGGCCAGTGTGCTAGACTGGGTTCTCTGAAGTAGTAAAGTCAGTAATCATTATACATTAATTAATATCAAGAAAAATCAGCTCACCCAGTTTTAGAAGCAGACAAGTGGACAAGTCCACTCCAGTTGCAAGTCCGTGAGTCAGTTAGTTGTTGAGCAGGAGGCTTCTTCTGACTCACAGAGGAGGCAATGTGGCAGGCTGTTGTCTCAAGTCCGAAGGTCTGAAGGTCAACAAGCCAGTTGCAGGATACAGAACCAGCAAAAAGTAAGAAAGCATTTCCACAGCATCCATTTATATAGGAAGTAGGCCATGCCATTGAAGAAAGTTCCTTTCAATTACTCAGGGCTGAGTAAGGAGGTTGTACTACACCCCAGTCAGCTTGCAACTGCTTGACTGCTCACAGCAGCTCCCATGGTAGAGTAGATTGCATTTTGCTATGTCGCATCGTCAAAGATCACTTCATCTGGACTTCCAAACCATCGATAATCCTGATCCTGGCAACGTGACACAAAACCTAATTTCTTAGCGCCGATGAGTGAGCACATCCAGTATGTGAAATGTTCAGACATTTCAGCTGGTATTCCCTCAGGTTTTCTAGCTTTGTTTTTTGCTAATACTTTCAGTGCAACCTCAACCCTTTCCTTCAGTACTATCGGTTCTTGAGTATATGGTACTTCATGAAATGGTTGAATGTCAACCAGTTGTTTTTGACACAGAAACTTTGCATATTCATTTCACTTTTTTGATGTTTTCTGCACCACTTAATGTTTTTCCCATGGAATTTTTTAACATTCTGATATCCAACTCAAGGCTCAATTTTTCTCTATGGTTTTTTCCCTCTGAGATAGGTTAATCATATTTTTCTACCACTTGCTTATTGCTTGAAGTATATGATCATATCTTAAATTTTGTACTATATATACAACATATGAATCTTGCATATAATAAAGCCTTTATTTCTCATTGTTTAATATTTAAAAACATTTTCCCTAACCCTACCCAACTCCTACCCCTAACCTCCCTAACCCTAATACCCTAAATATCTTAAATGTTTATAATTAAAATATCCTAATATCTTAAATATATATGACTAGGTATTTATAGCATTATCTATCTATTTATCTTAATAAAAATTTCAGTGTTCATCTAACTCAAGAATAGTGTGTTTGTCCGGGCAGACTAGAGGTACAAATTTCATAGACATGCACATGGATATAAGGAAAGGGTTTATATAAAAAAGGAATGGAACACTGAGAAAGCACCCTAACCCAGTCCAGTTCAAAGTCACAAGTTCAATATTAGCCCAAATGCCCAATACCAGTCAATAATGTCTCCTCCCGACTCACGAAGTCACAGGTCAGTGGTTGCAGAATCCCGGTGCTGTCAGGGGTCTCCCCATGGCTCCTTGCTTCCAGGGCTCACAGTTCATCAATAACATCCAGTGATGGCAGAAGCAACTCGTGGCTGGCAGGGGTCTCCTCATGGCCTTTTCATCAGGGCAAAGCCATGTGACTTCTCTTCGGGCTCTTCAGACACTGCCATCTTGTCTTGTCCATGATTCATCATCTCTGAGACTAACTCCCAACAACTGGGGAGATAGCTTCTCATCTTCACGAGGGAAATATCGTGAGATTTCCCAGAAGTCTCAGGAGAAAGCCATGTCCAATTGGAGGCCTCATTGGCTACTCCATGACTGTCTCCAACAGGCTAGAATCCACCCCTACATTTCAATCATAAAGTTAACATAAGCACATGACTGCCACAGATGGTTTCTATTGCATAAATTATCTTTAAGAGCTAGATGAAATCATTGTATAGATCATAAATGCTAGTTGGATTGGATGTTTTTATTTATAAAACCAACAGTATAGTGAAATTGTGGCTCTATATGTCCTATTTATAAGTATTATTGAATTATTAGCAAGAAAAATAACTATTTAGTTCTGGAAAATACATCTTATTTGTATATATATAGTGATAATTAAAAGTAATAATAGTACCAACAATAGCTTGTACTTGCTTTAAGTTTATACAATTTGTACATATTTTAAAATTTATTTGAAAATTAATCTTTACAATCTGTTCTCATTTTAGTGTCTTTAACTTCTGCCTCCTTTTTGGCTCTTTCCTGCCACTTATCCAGATTTTCCTACTCGTCACACTAATGCTATGTCCCTTCTCGGCATATTTCCTGAAAAGTTAATGTAGTCTCTATTTCAATTTTCATGTCCAACTCAATTTTCTTATCACTTCATATGTTGGTTTTCCCAGTAATACTTGCACAGTTCTTCCCAAAGCCATCCATAGTTGCTGAATTTATAGGAAATTTAGTGGGTTAAAGTAATGAAACTTTTCCATTAGAAACAACTAATATTTTGATTATGATTATAAAAAGAATTTATTACTTTCTTGACTGAACATATCTGTCATTCAAACAATCTTCTACATGTGAATCATAGGCTATGCACCACATGGTGTCATTTAGTGTATAATTAAGTGAATAAAACACTCAGGTCATAATAAATGAGGGAAGTATAAGTGTACATCAAGACAATGCATGGGAAGATGGATTTGAAAGATAATATGCTTTTGTTATGATCCCTTTGAATCTCCTTCCTACTGGCCTCTGGAGAGTGATGTGTGGAGTCTTTTGGACTGGCGTGCTGGATGGTCAGCAGGCTCTCTGTGGAAGTGATCATGAAAAAGTTTATTGTACAGAAAGAGAGGAAAAGCTTTCATGGCAGAAGGAAAAGTTAATATAAGGTCTAGAATGAGCTTGTCATGAGAGAGGGCTAAAGATGTTGTAGCACAGGAAATGAGAGGAACAGGGATTGGTGGGTCCATCTTGGATCCAAGAGATTGAAAGGCGAGAGAAGGCAGGATATAGTCTCCAGTAAGAGATTGCGATTTTATTCTCATTTCAATGGGTAGTTTTCCCCAAATTTTAGGCAAGGAATGCAGGTGTCACATGATGTGATTTATAATTTATAACAGTTATATTTGGAAGCACTAGTGCCATAGTGGCTACCCAGTGGGCTGCTAATCACAAGGTGGGCATATGGAAACCACCAGTTGCTCATGAAAGATGAGGCTTCTATTCCATAAGGAGTTAGGGTCTCAGAAACCCCCAGGGAGCAGGTCTACTCTGTCCTATGAGGTCGCCGTGAGTTGGCATGACTCAATGGCAGTGAGCATGGTTATTCTCACCAGTAAGAGGGAAGGGGCATGCCCTTTCCAGTTGGAGCCTTCTCTGTTTCTATTGTTCTCTTACTTTTGCCAGTATAGAGCAAGATCAACTCCAACAAGGTCAAAACATCTGTGTGTCTCCACTAGGGCAGTTGGATTTATTGGTTTCGGTCAGTTAGTCTGCCACAGGAAGTTACGATACTATACGATTATTTTTCTTCAGCATTAGTTAAAACTTTGAAGGAACATTTGTACATAAAAGACATTGGATGATGGGTATATAGTTTATGTTCCTGACAATACCTAACTCAAAGATTACTTTATTGGAATAGGCTATTAATATCCAGACCATTGTAATTACTCCATACTATATTGGTCTGGAATATGGCACAGATTTTTCTTTAAGTAATCCTACATGACCCAAAGAAGTACCTTAAAGAGAAGTTATGCTATTGGAGCCTGTGCCACAGAGTTTATTTTCATTGTAAATCAGGCTTTCTCTTTTCTTCCCTTTCTGTTCACTCTTCTTTAGATTGACTTTCAGATTACGTGGGTGTCTGAGTTCAGGTTCTCAGTGGTTCTCAACCTTCCTAATGCTGTGACCCTTTAATACAGTTCTTCATGTTGTGGTGACCCCCAACTATAAGAAATATATGTTTTCCAGTGGTCTTAGATGACCCCTGTGAAAAGGTCATTCAACTTCCAGAGGGATCATGACCCACAAGTTGAGAATTGATTAATAAAACCAGCGAAATGAATATCTGTGTATTCATATATGAAGTTGCTTCAATGTATTCATGGAAAATGGAATTAAAAGATTAGAGAATCCTTTTCAAGAACAAGGCATCCTCTTGTGACAGTGGCTGCGCTCTTGTGAGCACACATAAGGTGCTTTCTATTTCCTAACCACGTCCAGTCTAGGAAACTCCCAGGGGAAGATCTGCCCTGCTCTGTAAGGGTTGCTAGAAACCAGGATTGATTAGAAGGCAATGAGTTCGTTGATCTCTGAGATGTGCATTTTCTCCTCCCCCAACTTGACTTGAACTTCCAGTAAGTTTCACTTCTCACTCTGGTCGGAGTGTCTTGATTTGGGGCAACCTTAGCCCAATTTTGGATTGCAGCAACATAACTTTTATCTCCCTCTCCCCTTTTCCCTTTTTATTGTACTCTGAATTGCTCTCTGAATTGTGTTGGTGAATTCAAGACATCCTCAGTTACTGTTTATTCCATATAGCTCTCTGTATTGCCTTTGATTTTATTTAAAAGTCTTCTTGAATAACCAGATCTTTGAAGTAGCTGATCACTGTATAGCACCATTTTCAGAAGTTTGTCTGTTTTTAAGCCGCCCTACAGTGATTAAGGCTGGAGTGCTACGGAGAAACATATCTGTAGTAATCCACTGATTGCAGAGACATGTTCAAATATTTCATTAAATAACCCAAAGCCTTACATGTATGAACCGACTCTAGTAGTAATACATTTTTGCTTACCTGTGAACATAGAACTGTATGTTTATATATGCATGTGTATAAGCATATATATACATCTATATGAGAATATGTGAAAGATTTATTTCTAGGAAATGGCCAGTGAGAGTGCGGAGAGCTACAAATCTCAAGTCCACAGGTCATGCATGTTGTAGGCCTCTGCCTCTCAGGAACGGGGAGTACGAAGTCTGCAGTACAAAGTGTTGACTAAAGATTTCTGCCAGTTTATGTCTTAAGATCTGTAGGTGAGTGTGCAAGAAGAGGGCAGAATTGAGAAAGTCAATAACCTCTACTTATACTCTAGCAGGGGTCCTCAAACTATGGCCCGTGGGCCACATGCAGCCCGCTGAGGACATTTATCCACCACATTTATCCAGTGGTGTTTTTGCCATCACTGCTGTCCTGCTTAGCAGCACACTCATCCCGGACCTGCAGTGAATTTGTTCATAGTTTTTTTTTTAACTATAGTTTGGCTCTCCAACAGTCTGAAGGACAGTGAACTGGCTCCCTGTTTAAAAAGTTTGAGGACCCCTTCTCTAGAGCAACAGTTCTCAACCTTTCTAATGCCATAACTTGTTCACACTCTTTCCTCATGTTGTGGGGATGCCCAACCCCCAGCCATGAAATTATTTCCATGGCTACTTAATTACTGTAATTTGCTACTATAACGAATCAGATCACGCCTGTGAAAGGGCTGTTCAAGCCCCAAAGAGGTCACAACCCGCAGGTTGCGAACCGCTGCTATTGAAGCAGACATACATGCCCAACCCCAAGAAACTCCCCGCTTAATGGATTCATTGACCCATCAGATCACAGCATAAACATTATTGCATCGCACTGGGCCACACTGCAGTGCATCATGTCAAGTCATAGCAGGGCATGACAGGCACGACACTTTGTAGCGTCCGCCCAGGTTCCAGCCAACCCACTGAGAATCATAGACTACCCAAGTTGTGAAAAGTAACTATCACACCAGGGAAATATTTTCATTTAAAACATTTGTGTGTGTGTGTGTGTGTCTGTGGCACCACTGCCCTGGTGGGAGTAGGAAGCCCAGCCTTGCTCCTGGAGAGCTGCTGCTGGATTTGAACTGTCAACTCTGTGGGCCGCAGTCTCACGCACAACCACTGCATCACCAGGGCTCAGCCGCATAAATATCATCTCACATAGAGTAACATTTTTTTTTTCAGTTCTGTGTTATTTGTCCTTTTAAAACATTGGCTAGAAAGGGAAAAGGTTTTAAAATCTCCCCAGAGTCTAAGTCTCTGTGAATGTAACTGAAACAAAATTCTCAAGAGAGGACAGGGAGAATGTCTGGGAAATGTACTTGTCAACCCGACGCTTTGACAACTCTCACTCCAGCACTTGCTCCAAGACAAGGTTGTCCTGAGTCCCTGGCCCTCCTTGCAAACTGCAGCAGCTGCGTGGGGAGCAGTCTCAAAGTTTGATCTCTTAAATATGTTTACACTCCTGTTTCCAGTTGCTTCTTCCCTTGGTTTTGTTGTTGTTATAAATTCACATAGATATGGGTATTTTATAGATGAATGTGGCAATTTTTAAAAGTGGGTTCAGCCTTGACTGTGCTGCAGTGTTTTTAAAGCTGAGACCAGCTGGTTAGCATATAAATGTGCAGGGCATGCCTCCCCTGGGTTCTCATTCAAGGTCAAGAAAAAAATGTACCATTTTCCTTTTTTACTTTGGGATTTCTAATTTGCTGAAGATCCTGATCACTCCATTACATTCCAGTTTGTTCAAACATAATTATCATTGAAAATCTATTAGAAGAAAATATTTTCAAGAGAATTCTCATTTCTTTTTCTTCTTTTACTGTATATCTCTCTTCCTTCTATGTATCTGTCCTTCCTCACTGTTAGGGTGCCAAATTCCACCCTAAATTGATGCCATGTATTTGTGTTTCCCATGTTGACAGCTGCAAGTATATTGGTTCTTAGGCACCAACATTCAGTTAATACTCATTTACCAGTCAATAAGCGGAACCTTTGGGGGTATTGGTGATGCAGTGGTGGAATTCTTGCCGTCCTTTAGGAGACCCTGGTTTGATTCTTGGTCAGTGTACCTCATACCCAGCCATACTGTTGTCTGTGTCTCGGGGGAGGCTTGCATGTGCTGCATTCCCAAATGGGTTTCCATGGAGTTCACCCATTAGGAAAAACTCAGAAGAGAAGCATAGTGATCTATTTCTGAAAATTAACCCATGCATCCACTAAGGATCAAAATGATCTGGTCACAACTGATCATGGGGATGGTATAGTGTAAGGGTCCTTCCCCACAGTCAACCAGGCCCAAGGAGGAACACCCAATTAAAGAAGACAGAAAAAGGGCATGGGGGACTCAACTCCATACTTGGAAAAAGTGGGAAGAAGGAAAATAGCCCAGCATTCACTCAAGATTGATGGATTTTTATACCTCTTGAGCTATTCAAGCCTCCTGTGAATCATATACATCAAACAAATAGGCATTGCACTAGTATTGGTATTCCAAACATTCAAAGAGCAGACCCCAAAAGGAGTACAAATCATACAAGAGGCAAGAAGAACAAACGTTCCTTATGACAAATGACAAGAGGAGTAAATGTTCTCTGAAATAAGCATACTTTAACTGAGAATAGGAGGAGTCAGGTGTCTCTAGGAGAGGGCTTTATCCAAGCATTTATGGGGAAGAGATGTGCAGTGGGGAAACATCCTTCTTAGAATATTAATGTTTGTGGCTCTTCCTTCATCTGAGACTGTGGAGGCATGCCTCAAGCTAGCATGGCATGCCAAGCCCTGTGCATGCAGATCGCTGGGAGCAGACCAGGGACACCTTCTTCAGATCTTCAGTTTCCCAGAGAATAGTGCTCCATTCTCTTATGCTGAGATTATCATGAGTTAAGGCTGACCCAATAGAAACTTAAAATAGCAACAGGTTGGACCTGGGAAAATATGTAAATGGAAACTTATCATATAGTGTGATAAGTGACTGACTGGTTTGCATAAGGAAGGACATTTAACATGGCCCTAAAAGGGAAGTTTTCACCTGTATCCTGGCCAATACATAGAAGCTAGCCATTTTGAAGATAGCTGGGGATGAAGTGGGTAGGTGATATGTTTTGGATGGATGTGGAGATGAAGGTTGGCTAGAAACCATTTAGTAGTTATTTTTAATGCTTCAAGTACTTAGGAATCATTTCTGACTCCTAGTAATCTCATGTGACAGAGCAGAAATTCCCCATAGGGTATCTTTGCCTGTAATCTCCATAGGAATAGAACCTTAGAGTTTTCTCCCTTGAAGATAATGGGTGGGTTGGAACCAATTAGCTGCAGAAGAGTTAACTGGTAGTGCTAGCAAAGCTCCTTTGAGGAAATATAATAGAATTAACATGTGAACTATGAGTGTATAAAGAGAGATGTGGAACAAGGGCATAAAATAAGATTGGAAGCATAAAGAAGAGTAAAACCTCCAATGACTTTTTATAAAATACTGTGGGTTATGGAAATAGTCCTGGAAGTGCAATCATTAAGAATTTGACTATTAAACAAAAAATTAGTCATTTGAGTCCCACCATCTACCTGATAAGAGAAAGATGTAGTACTCTGTGTGCATAAAGCTTAGTAAACCTTACAAGCTAGTTGTAGTCTTCCTTTGAGGTCACCATGAGTGAAAAACATCCTGAGAGTGATTAATTTTGTCATTTAAAAAAAAATTTAGCCTGCCTACTCATGCTGAAACATTGTGCAATGTCCTTTGAAAGTCATAAAAAGTTTAAGTTTGTTTTGCATTATCTAGTCACAACAAAGACAATGGATTGCATTTAGTCAATAGTATTTATCAGAAGAGAGTCATGAAAAAGGAAGACAGTCCTGTCTTGGAACCAGAGGAGGGCAATATTGAGATAAGAGTAGGCAATCCAATTAGGATGTGGTCAGAAAGAAATTTTTGTAGTAAGAATTCCAATATTAGAGTTGACTCAGCTCAACTCACTGCCATTGAGTCAATTATGATTCATGGTGTTGTTAGATGACACCAAATCAGTTCTGACTCATAACTACCCTATTTGCAATAACATGGAACACTACCAAGTCCCAGACAACACCATGGAACACTACCCAGACCCACTCACACGTTTTCTCATGTGTAAGCCCTTTTTGTAGGCATTGTGCCAGTCCATCTTGTCTTCATCTTTTTGTCTGCTCCTCCACTTTATGAAGCATGATCTCCTTTTCTAGGGACTAGGCTCTCCTGGTAGCATGAGATAAAGTCTTGCCATCTTTGTCTTCAATGAGGATTCTACCTGTACTTCTGCCAAGATAGATTTGTTTGCACTTTTGGAAGTCCCTGGTACTTTCAATATTCTTCACCAGAATCATAATACCCAATACATCCATTCTTCTTTGGTCTTCTTATCCAATATCCAACGTTCACATGCATATGTGGCTATTGAACATACCATGTCGTAGGTCAGGTCCACTTTAGTCCTCTAAGTAGCGTCGTTGTTTTTCAGCAGTTTAAAGATGTCTTGTGCAGCAGATCTACCCAATTCCAGGCATTGTTTGATCTCTGGACTGTTGCTTCCATGAACATTAATTGTGTATGTAAGCAAGATGACATCCTTGACAATTTTAAACTTTTCTTTATTTAGCATATTACATACTGGTCCAGTTGTGAGGATTTTGGTCTTCTTTACACTCAGTTGAAACCCATACTGAAGGATTCAATTGAGCTTTATCAGCAAGTGCTTCACTTTCAGCGTGCTAGACATCAGGTAATGAATCCAATCATTATGCCTAATTCTTTATGTAATCCAGTTTTTAAATTATTTGTTCAATATACAGATTGAATAAGTATGGTGAGATGATACAACCCTAACAGACACCTTTCCTGATTTAAATCATGAAGCATTTCTTATTCTAGCCACACTCTATTGTTTGACCCACACATAGTTTCCACATGAGCTTAATGAAGTATTCTGGGATTCTCATTCTTCTCAATGATATCCAGAGATGGTTGTATTCACACAGTTGAATGGCTTGACATAGAAGAATAAACACAAGTAAGCATCTACTGCTGCTTTGAGTCAACATCCATCTGATAGCAGCAATAATATCCTTTTCCATGTCCTTTAAAAAGCATGCTGGAAAGAACAGTTCCCAATAGCTTTTGCTATTGTTAGATAATCTACCCTCAGTAAAATTCCATTTACATGTGATAGCAATTCTATTGATTCATAAGTTGATCATTCTTTTGTATAAATCTTTCTTTGGAATGGGTATAGTGTTGGCCAAATAGTGGTCTTCTAAATTTTTTGGAAAACAAGTGAGTGATTTCTACGTTTTACAGGATTTTGAAAAATTTGAACTGGTATTCCATCAATTACAGTGAAATTTTTATTTTGCTTATGCTACCTCCTGAAATTATGGAATGTCAAGTTCTTTTTGGTCTGTGAATTCTTTACATCTTCTTTTGATGCAGTTATTGTGTCAATCCATCTTTCTTTCCATCTTCTTACACCATTCAGTCTTTTGCCCATAGAATCTTTCATTTTTTTTTTCTTTTTTTAACCTTTCAATACGTTATTTGAAGCTTGATTTCCCCCCCTTGGTTCTTTCATATTAAGATATGCTGAGTATGTCTTTACTGTTTGCTTTTCCAAGTGTAGATAGCTGCATATTTAATTATAATATTTGACTTTTTCTTCTCAAACTTCCCTCTGAAATTCTCTATTCAGTCTTTGACTTCAACATGACTTCTATTTGCTTTAGCTACTCAAGGATTAAGGGGAGACTTCAGTCTCTTCTAACATCCACACTGAACTTTTATTTCTTTCTTGTCTTTTAAAAAATCATTTTATTAAGGGCTCATACAACTCTTATCATAATCCACACATATATCCATGTGTCAAGCACTTTTGGACATTTGTTTTCCTCATCATTCTCAAAACACATGCTTTCCACTTGAGCCCCTGGTATCCACTCCTCATTTTTCCTCTCCCTTATCCCTCCTGTCTCCCTCATGAACCCCTGATAATTTATAAATTATTAATTTGCCATGTCTTATACTGTCCGAAGTCTACCTTCACCCACTTCTCCCATTGTCTGTCTCCCGGGGAGGAGGTCATATGTCGATCCTTACAATCTGTTCTTCCTTTCTACCCCACCTTCCCTCCCACATCCCTTTATCACCCCTTTCACCACTGGTCCTGAAGGGATCATCTATCCTGGATTCCCTGTGTTTCCAGTTCCTTTCTGTACCAGTACGCATCCTCCAGTCCAGCCAGATTTGTAAGGTAGAACTGGGATCATGACAGTGTGGGGATGGGTGGGAGAAAGTATTCAAGAACTAGAGGAACACTGTATGCTTCATCATCGCTACACTGCACTTTCCCGTCTTCTTAATGACCCTTTATTTTTTAATGACTGATGTTCTTGATGTCATCTTACATCAGTGTTCAATGTGTCAAATGTTCTTTGGAGGTTCTTGAAATTCAGGTGGGATATACTGAAGGGTGCTTTTCCAAGTTTAGGTACATGCATATTTAATTATAATATCTGACTTTGGATGTATTTTGGTGCTCATAGGCATCTTTTATGTTTTTTCAGCTTCAACATGAACTTATATATGAACAATTGATGTTTTGTTCCACATCTTACTTGGCTTTGTTTTAGCAGCAGCTATTGAGCATCTCAATGGTCTCTTCTCACAGATGTAGTCAATTTCATTTTTGTGCATTCCTTCTGGAGAAATATCTCTTTATAGTCACCTTTTATGTTGTTGAAAAAGGTATTTACAAGTCATTATTCTTGGAAAATTCTATGATAAAACCTCCAGCTTTGTTTCTTTTTTTTCCAGCTTTGTTTCTATCACCAAGACCATACTTTCCAACTGCTGTTACTTCCATTTTCTCCAACTTTTGAATTAAAATTCTAATAATTATTGATGCATATAATTGCAGGTTTGATCCATTCCAGACTGAGGAGATTGTTAGAATCCTTCCATTTTTCATCATTAGCTTTAGTAGTTGTAGCACAAGTTTAGTTGTGTTGATGGGTTTTCCTTGTATGTAGAAAAGTCCTCACTGCCATCAATTTAGTGACAACTTCCAGTGACCCCATAGGGGTGGAAATGGCCCATTGAGTTCCTGGGAGTGTAACTATTTATAGGAGGAGAAAACTGTGTCTTTCTCCCACAGAGTGGCTGGAGGTTTTGAACTGTTGACCTTGTGGATCGCAGCCCGATTGTAACCATCAAGCTTCCAGGATCCCTTGTATATGGAGAGATAGAATTCAAACACATGCAGCATTGAATTTCAAGATATATTTTGAAATGCCCTTTTGGACAATGAATGCAGTGTCATTCCTTGTGTTTATTTCCTTCTGCGCATAGTACACCATATGACTGTTTGATTCAAAATAGCCAATACCAGCACATTTCAGCTGACACCAAGGGTATCAATTTATATGCAATGCATTTCACTTTTGACTACTTCCATGTTTCATAGATTCATAGTGCTCTAACATCTGATTACTAGTGGATTTTTAGAGCTGTTCATGCTCATTTTGAGTTGAGCTCAATCAGCAAATGAGGATCTTGAATGCTTTATTCCTGCAGGCTCTCACCCATTCATGTTATTATGCTCAAATCCACTTTGAAAGGTATCACTTCCTGAGTCATATTTTGAATGCCTGATGACTTGAGGCCCTTGCATTCTAGTACAATCCCTGACAACATTCTACTTCTATTCACTAGGTCTTCAGGATCTAATCATGTTTAGATGCTATCCCATAGGTTTTCAACAGCGAATTCCTCTGAAGTGGAGAACCTGTTCCTTCTACGTAGTGTAGTAGGCTGTGGTGAAGACTGCTCACTTTGGGTGATCCTGCTGCTATGGAAATCCCAGTGCTACAGCTCCATTGCAGCCAGGCAAACTACCATGCAGCTACCAGGGCTCCATTCTAGTCAACTCCTTCACTACCACCAGTTGATTCTGACTCATTTCAATGCTAGAGAAAGAGCACTGCCCTCTTCAGTTTCCAAGTCTTAGATCTTTCTAGGAGTAGAAAGCTTCATCCTTCTTCCATGGAATGGCTTGTTGGTTGGTAGCTCAATGCATAGCATTATGCCCCTGGAATTCCTTGCTGTAGAAATAGAAGTAGGTGTATACATTTAAGATATTCAGGTGACTGTATTGATAGACTGTGATGACTGACTGCATGGAGTGGGTGGTATGATGAGGAGAAGGCAGGGGTCTTTATAGCTTTCCAAACTGTGAACTGTCTCGTTCGTCCTTACTTCAGTTTGACAGTTTAATGACTTTGGGGTGTTTCAGTTTCCATATGTCTAGTTATCAGTCTGGCCAGCTGTCAGCTCTGTCATTCCATTTGTTGGGTGCACCGTGGTAAGGAAAATATGATGGGTCATTGACCTTGTAGCAGAGACACTCTGTATGGGATAGCTATTATCAAGAATTATGCTAAGCAGCTCTTCTTGTCAGCTAAGTTTGCTAAATGGTTCATTCTGCTGTGTACTATACTACATGGTTGTCAGGCCTTGGCCGTAAAAGGAAAGGGAAGATTATTGTAAAATGGAAAAGGAGAATCTGATTAAAATAAAAAATGATAGTAGGATATACGTAATAAATATGAGAATAAGTAAAAAATATAGAAACTCGTTCTCCTATGTGAATGCAATGTGTCTTAAACACATCTCTGTGATCAGTGAAAGGCTGAATGTTAGACCCCTTAGCACAACTTCAAGAAAGGTTCTGTAAAAATAGTGCAATCTTGTGGACTGTGTTAACTCAAGACAGGGGTCAGCTCAGAAGGTTATGGCAACTGTGTTATGGGACTTCAAAAGGGTTATTAACAATATATTTTCTCAAAAGCCAAAGGGTGATCACAGGCTTATTATGAAGAAATTTTGTCAAAATAAGGGCTAACAAAGTTGCACTAAGGACTTTCCTGGCCTAAGAAGACAGTAAGCTTATTTGTTCTTTGAGGGTAGCAAAAATCCTATGACAATTTTGTTAAGTACGTTTGCACTTTTGACTGTACAGCTTTGACCTTGCTCCTTCATACTTCTTTTTGTTATCCAAACTTAAATAATGTTATAAAGACCACTGAGTACTTACTTCCAACATGCCATACTGCTGTTTTGAAGTGTAAATGGGAGAGCATAGCTTCTCTGGAGGAGGGCTGGAGAGAAGGAAACACTGGCTTCAGGAGTGTGATCATCTTGGCTTCACGTTTCTAAGTTTTTGTTTAATATGGGTTTCTATTAACTTGGAGCAAGACTTTTTGACTCAGTTTTGCTCTAGTAGTATTGTAAGCACTATGAAAGGAGACAAAGGAGTAAAATCAAAGACTTAAAATAGGAGTTTGGTGGTTTTCTGAAAGAAGACATGAATCCAGATGATTGTAGAGCTCAGGGTTTCCTAGCAATTATTATCGATATCAACAAACTATGAGGTAGACATTGTAATTATCCTAATTTTGCTGAATGGAAATTATTCTGAATGGTTAAGTTTCCAAAGTCACATGATCAGCATATAGGGAGCCCAATTTTAAACCCAGCACCCACAACTCTGACCCCCAATTCAAGCATCAGTTATCTTTGCCATTACCCCTGTTATGTTACAAAGCCTAGTCCTTTAGAAGGTTTGCGGCCCTGATCTCATGGATGGGACTGACATTCCATGGACTCAAGGACCAAACCTAGCATCCAAAGGAGCGAACATCCTCTTATCACTCATAATTTCTAGTCCCTCACTACAGATCTTTCATGTGGCTGGACCGGGCCATTCACATCCATTCTCTCTTATTACAGAAAAAGAAAGTGAGGCAAGAGACCTTGAAATTGGTGCCAGGTCACACATTTAGGGGAAAAAAAGCATTGAGCCTGGACTCAGACCAAGACAACCAGAGCCCCTGTTCTTCCTCCTGCAGTATTGCGTACTCTGCATCTGAATGTGTGTGCACAACTTCCCCAGGGAAAGAAATGGGAACATATCACTAGGTTAAAACATTTTGATTTACTTTGCCTGCCCTATCCCAGCTATCGGTGCTACCACTGCATCCTATTTTTAGAGGTGCACTGCTTTGAAGCAGAACTGTGAAAAAAGGGGCAATTTGGAGAAGCCCGAGGGCCAGGACTCTAGGTAGGTAAGGATGCCCCCTTTGGAAGTTGCACTGGAACCAGAGCAAGCATACAAGCAACAAACAAAAAACTGCCATGTACCCCCCCAAACTGGGACATCACCAAGATGGTAGCGTTAGATACTTTTCTCTCTTTCCACCCAAAGTAACATTTTTAAAAAAATGCAAAATTTGTCAGGCGCAACCTTCCAGCTGGACTAAATCCTTTGCCCTGGGGTGAATGCCAATTTCTTGTCCTCTATGGATTGTGGAATCGAACTGAGCACCAAAGGATTCTCTTGGCTCTAAGTTTTGTGGAGCACTGGTTCAGGGAAAGATAGCAGTCTCTATCCTCGAAGCCCACAAAGGCAAGTCTACTTTGTCCTGTGGGGTCTCTATGTGCCATAATTGACCCAATGGCAGTGATTTGTTTGGAGATATATATATGTATGTATACACACAAATCTCCAAAATTTTTTGTCCCATGGCACCACTGGATGTGTCTGATTTGTCAGCCTTTTGATTAGTAGCCCAGAGCAAACCGTGATATCATCCAAAGACCTTTCTGCCTGTCACTGACTCTCATTGTCATCAAGTGTCCTACTCACAGAAACCTGAGACCTGTCCATCTTCACCGGAGTAGAGAGTTTCCTTTTTCTCTTGCAGGCCAGCTAGTGGCTTCCAACTGCTGACCTTGAGGTTAGCAGCCCATCTGGCAAACCACTTCCCCATCAAAACTCCGAGAAACTTCTATAAATGTTGAATGAGTGCCCCAGCACAGAGACCATCTGAAAAAATGCCAACGGTGATTTTAAAAATTTATTTTAATTTAGGCTGCAGTGAATACATATGATTAGGTTTGTACTGAAATAGTTCAGAAGATTTGATTTTGTTAGGAGTTTATCTAACCAATTTTATCCACACTCTTTCCCCGTTAGCTTTTGAGTCTTTACTTTTAACGAAGCATAATCAAGGACCTAGTTAAATATTTTTCAAACAAGAGTATCTTGAAATCTTTTAAGCTAAATTCATATTTCTATTGAGAGAAAATTTTCATGTTTTCTAACTGACACAGTCTATTTGGGGACAAGACTTACCTCTGGCATCACATCGGAAAGCACATAGTTAGGAAAACTTTTGTTTTTCTCTGTTCACATTTTGCATATAGTCGACAGCATTTTAAAATGCAAACTGTCCTTTTTCAAGAGCTAAAAGGAAGGCTTTGGAATGTGTGTGTGTGTGTGTTTGTGTGTGTGTGTGTATGTGTGTGTTTCCTGAATCGGTGCACCCCGATTCAGCTACTGCAGAGGAAGCAAGACTAGATATTTAAAAGTATGGACAGACTAATGATGAGAATGTGAATGCTTAAGGCGTGAAGCCTGCTAGAAACGGTTTCCCTGTCTTAGGGCATAGGAGCAGTGTGTACCTTGCATAGCAATCTTGTGAGTTCCATTTTGAGCTGTCGGAAACAACGATGGCCTGCATAGCTGTGGTGGCTTTGAATGTGTCACTCTCCACAGCCCTGACCAGCTCCCATCTTCCCTCGCCAGTCCCTCAGAGGGCTCCCTTCCCGGGCGGTGACGGCACCTGTTCACACCGCATCAGAGCTGGGGTTCGGTGTGTTCGATCCCATCTTCACCGCCACGGAATGGAGTCTGACCCCCAGCACCGTTACCACAGGGAAAACAGTGGTTTCACACATTTCATCTTTTTTCTTTGCAGGATGAGTAAGAGATACTTACAGAAAGCAACAAAAGGAAAACTGCTCGTAATAATATTTATCATAACCTTGTGGGGCAAAGTTGTGTCCAGTGCAAACCATCATAAAGGTAAGGTCTTTTGCTTTCTTTCTCAGCTGCCTGTGAAAGTGGCTCTTCGGAAGCCAGACTGTAGTGTCCTGTTTCCACACGTGTGTTAACTTGTACAGGCAGCAGCCACACCCAGCCACCCTCTGGAAAGAAAAATGCACAGCAGCTGTTGTCCGGTGCTCTCGTCTCCAACCCATGGGGACCCTATCACCATGGAAAGAAAACGCCCCGTCCCGTGCCATTCTCCCACTTGCTTCTATGTTTGAGCCTGAATGCAGAGACAATTATCCTTAAAATGGCTGTCTTGCAAGAGGCATGATTATGGAAATGTCTCTAGGACTCTGCTATTTCGGCTAGTCACAGTCAAAGATTATGAAATTTTGATTCTGACATTACCCCATTTATTTTCGCTTTCAGAGAGTAGTGGGGAAAACAGGTCCAGGTGGTACGGTGACCAGTTGGGCAGCTCACCCTAAGGTCACCAGCTGGAACCCCCAGTCACACCATGAGAAAAAGATGAGACTTTTGTCTTCCAGAAAGAGTTCCAGTCTCAGAAACCCACAAGGGCAGTTCTAAAATCGCCCCCCCCCCCCCCCCCCACACACACACACCACTGTCAGGTGGCTATGAGTCAGAATCAACTTGATGACACTCAGCATGGGTTTGGGTTTTGGATGTGAAAATGTTGAAATACTGCAACAAAGATGTATTTTGTAGTATACTAAGCCTCATAAGAATGTTTAGTGGACTATATCTTAATGGTATGTACCATGCAAAATGTCTTCCAATTCTGTTTGTAGATCACGCTTCTTTAATATAAAGAAAAGTGAAGGTGGTCTTTTACCCTTTTGCTACATGTGCTACGTTGGTCACCATTTAGACACTCTCCTTTAGTTGGTTACTCAGTCCTTTCAACTCTGTCATAAAAATATTTGATGTATAGATATATTAAGCTTGAAAGCTCAAAATTATGCCCTTTCTGTCCTCTTCCCTGCTTCTAAAGTTGAGTACAATGAATAACTGCCTCTTTCAAATGACTGGTTGACACTGCTGAGGAAGTGACACTTAAATGGCTATCTATAAAAATTTTGTGCAGTGTTTTAGCAGAAATGTATTATTTTTAGTAGAAAGATCCTTATAGCTAGTTATAATAATAATATTTGATAAACCTAGCCTATATGTATAATAAACTCTATGCTAATTTCTTTTTGATTTTCCTAATGTGTCAGTCGGATCTGTCATTATTATCTAATTACAATACTACTTCAAATCACGTGGGTTTATCTGGCAGGTGTACAAACAAAGTTATGGTTTTTATTGCTGCTGGTGTTTTTATAGTTGCTGAGCTTTGCAGATTTTTCAGATATTTTAGTGATAATATTTTGATAAAAAACATTTATGGACTTTTACCAATAATTTTTGAGAATGAAATTGTCATTAAAAGAAAAGAGGGATAAAAAGTTTTAAAGTTTATTGCTTAATTATTATAACTAATAATGTAATTCACTGTAGAAAGAATTTACCAAACACTTTGTTTTGTTTATTGTGTTTGTTTTTGTCGTTTGTGTTGTTTTGGGGCATCACTGTCCTCTGGTGGGAGTGGGAAGCCTAGTTTTGCTCCTGGAGAGCTGCTGCTGGATTTGAACTTCCAAGTCAGTGGGCCGCAGTCCCGCACTCAACCACTACGCCACTGGGCTCAGCAACACTTTTGTCATAGTACTAATAAGATATAAGAAATATTACACTTTAGCAAATTACAACTAGATGCATATGTTACTTGTTATTCTATGGCTGGAATTGATAATGAACATTACGGGGTGTGGTGGCGTTATATGGTCTGTAAAGAGAGGAGGACCATTGGGTGGAAGGGGTGATGTCATAAATTATCACCCCACTTGCCAACAACCCCAGTAACACCACTGTAATTCATTGTACAGTGCAAATACTTCCTTCCATAGTATGTTTCTGACTGAAGGGAAAATTAAGACTGCCTTAATTTTGTTTTGCTTATGCTAGTTGCACACATATGCTTATCTGTATTATATGGAACATTATCAGAGGGGAGGAAACATGGTGTGAGGGAGTGATGCTGATAAGACAAGCCTCTGCTTTTTGTGTTTAAAAGCCAAAGCAAAGATCTTCAGGAAGGAGATAGTTTTATTATAAGATCCTTCATATTATTTCTTTTGAAATCCTATTTTCCTAAAAGTTTATATCGAGTCCATTAAAACTATATCTTGACAGTTTTGACATGTTATGGTTTATGCTAACTCCCAAACTAAAATCTCTCCAAACTTCTGAACAAGAGAATATATGAGATTGCACATTTTGTCAGAGAATTTACTTACATTGCCAAACCCAGTATGTTTTATAAGATAAAGGGGGATTGTTGTTTGTGTGTGTGCCTCATTTACTGTTCCGTTTCAACCCTGCCGGTGGTGTTTTCAATGAAAATTTTAGAGAAGGAGCTAATTTTTTTTATTTCCTATTTCCTTTCTTCCTGTCTTCCTATTTTTCATAGAAATGTTTCTTAAATGTGCTTATTTGAATAATTTTACACATAAAATTATACAGAATGTATATATAAGTTGTAGGGTTTACTAATAAAATGAGAACGAGCGTACTAACTACCCAGGTTATGTAGCACCTGTGAGTCTTGAAGCTGCCGCTGTCTGCCACCCGATACCTTTTTGCCCTTTGACCCATGGTAAAATTTGTGCCATTCTAAAATTTGCAATTACCATGGCTTTGTCTTTAGTTCAACTAGCTCTAATAATCCATTGCTCACTTTGGTTGTTTTTGTGTGTATGTAAGGGGTATTGTGCTGTACTTCTGTTGTTGTGTTTGACCAGTTTGCCCAATACTATGCTTTTAAGATTCAGCAGATAGCTGTGTATGTTGTTCTCTTAGCTGCTGCTGAACAGGCTTTGAGTCATGGTGACCCCGTGCACTACAGGATGAAGTACTTGTTGGTTCTGCAGGACTTTCAAAATAATTGGTCGGCTCAAGTTCATTGTTGCAATCACGATGTATTTTGAGTGTTGTGATCACAGCATTTCCATCGGTTCATTTTTGATAGCCATTTCTTCCTAGTCTGTATTAGCATGGGAGCGCTACTAAAACAAATTGACCATGCTGTGATTTGATTATCAGGAATCTAACCTCTAGCATCATAGTAAAACCTAAGTCACCAGAGTTTGGCAAGGTGATTGATTACATGGAGCTTTAATTCCCTGATTTTCTGCTGCTGCTCAATATTTTTTCCCCCATAAAATTAAACCTTTTTAGTGCTTAAAATAGCATTTACCAATGGAAGCAGCATTTACTTGGAGCAGCTATATATTAACTATGCAGGTTCTCAGACTCTGATACAGTATCTACAGAGTGGCCTGTGGGGGCTGGGTGCCGGGAGGACCAGTAGGGGGGCCCATGAGGACTGCCCCCCCTCCCAGGTCCCTGCCCCTCAGGTCCTATCGCCCCTCTGCCTGGGGCCAGCTGAACTGCCTCAGCCACCCCACCAAGTGGGGGTGAGCTGCTCAATATTTTATGATGAAGGTGTTACAGTTGAGTTTTTTTCTTGTACATAAACACTTGGTGTTCTTTAGCTTACCATTATAAACGTGGCTCATATAAACATTCTTGTAGTTATAGGTGCAAAGGCGTCTCTGGAGCACATGCTCAGAGCAGAAGTGCTGGTTCGCTGGGCGTGCGTGCCTTCAATCCTACCAGGAATTTCAAATGGTTTGCGGACATGGTAGCCCTAATAGAGCGGTTCATAGTGTTTCCTTATAATATTCTAAATCTCTGCTGGATCTTAGTTATATTTCCTCTTAAAGTCAGCATATCTCATGCTACATCGGTTCCCTTTGATAAGCCTCATCAGAAGTTGATCAATTTTATTAGCTTTTTCAAATGAATAGCTTTTGTTGATCCTGCAATAGAGTTCTTATTTTGTTGCCTTCATTGTTATCTCCATAGTTTTTATTTATGTAGCAAACATATATTTTATTTCAAGTATGCTAGATCTATATGAGGAAATCAAACTCTCCTCAGTACTTCTATAACCCCGTGGTCTACTGAGACTCTTCACATACATAGATCTGTTACTATCTCTGTAGGTCACTGTTCTAATGCAAAATGATAATAAAATTTATCCTCCTAAAATAGCTAAATGGTCGAACCTGAATAAGGCAAATAGGATAAGCTATCAGATTCCAGGAATATGGGAAATCTCACTCCCTAGGTGTGGAACTGAGGCCATGGAGACCCCTGCAGCTTACTTGACCCTGGAAAGAGCATAAAGGTGATAACATAGGACCATTTTATCTCATCTCAAACCACCAAAATATTTTAAGAGAGATGAGGCATTTTATTCAGCTGCATTCTCTTATGGATCAGAACATTGATGAGAGAGAGAGAGAGAGAGAGAGAGAGAGAGAGAGAGAGAGAGAGAGAGAGAGAGAGAGAAAGGGATTGACTCACAGTTGAGTCAGGTTCAAGCAATAGACTGGATGCTTCTTCTGATCCATATAATTGTAGGAGCTGCTGAACCTAGAGTTAGCAGTCAGATGGCCAGATGCTGGTTCACAGGAATGCAGGAGCTTGGGACTCTCATAATATGCAGATCAAGCTGTAGACTACTGGTTCATGTCTCAAGAACTTGAAGTCAGATTTTTCAGAGAGAGATTTTCTAGAATATCCACAAATATTGGAAGCAGGCGACACTCCCAAGAAAACACTCCATGCAACAGATCACAAAATGGAAAACAGTACTGAGAATCATGGACTAACATATTGGCACATAAGATTAGGCATCACAGCCCACCAATCTTCATCTTGTTACCTTCACAGATCTCCTTAAACCATAAATAATATCTAAATAAAGACAATTATAGAGCTATACTTACATCTAACATGAGGCAACTAGCATGGGTACAACCCCAAATCACTTGTCCTATTTATGTCTTATATTTTCTATATGAAGGAAGAAAAAAGGAATTGAAGCAAACATATTTGCAATATGTTATATATGTTTTATACATACCCATAAAAATGTAAACACATAGCCACACACAATTTGTAGCTTTAAAAAGTTCATGGAAAAATGGAATTGAATGATAACTGAATTTTCCCATGAACTTCTGTATATATATACATCTGTTCCCATATTATAAAGCAAGAAAAGTATTCATAACAATTACAGCCCTTGTTTCTGTGGTTATAACTGTATTTAGAACTACTTCCTTCCAAAATTTATATTCTTTCTTTCATGATCTCATATTCCCTTCACTCCCAGGAAATATCTCACTTGATAATGGTCTTTTGCCTGACAGAGTGAAATTCATTCCGTGAGGGTTTGGAATTCACATTGGAATTGGGTTGGTAAGATTTTTCATTGATTTTAATCACAGGATATGTTAATGCTAAGAATTCCCTAAGAAATTCTAGTCTGTTTCAGATGTATTGTTCTTTACCTTCTAGTCTAGTACATATGAGACATATTCTTCTTTATCTTTATCACAAAATGCTAAAACTGTTTCCCAATGGTAACAGCATAAGTCACATAGTCCACATCATCACTTCTTTTTCCCTTGCCCATTGATGCAGGCATGTAAGGAGACCAAAATTACCAGGTGGCATCCTCCAATTCCAGTTCAGGGGAATCAGAATTATGATTTCAGATGCGAGCGAACATCCCTTCAGGAGAAATAGTTCTATACCCTCATAGTTCATAAGGATATGAAGCAGATTTTTCATTTTATTAGGAATAGTAAATTGTAAATTGTTTCATTCCCATCTCCACTGCTGTACACATGCATTTTGACTATGGGAATAAAGTCATTCATATATTGTAGGCTGGTTAAGGGTAAGTATTGTTCCTGGAGAATAATTCTCCAATCCTACAAAGCATTGGTACAGTACCTGTGTGTGTAGGATGGTACTCCATCAATTTATCAAGTCAGTTGCTTCAAAATATTGGGAAGCATGGTAAGGCCACTGGATTCCCTGAGTTCAGGTCTGTTTTCTGGGAAATAGGTTACTTAATCTTGGGTAATTCTGTGAGCAATGTGATGATGGTAGATGAAGCATTGTGTGAGTGTGTGGATGGTATTTTAAGCAGAAACATTGGGTGCTTGGTAGACAAATCCATTTCTGGAATACTGTATTTTTGCATATATTAGACCCATGTAAATATAGTACACATGCATGTAACAAGCGTCGCATGCCTAAGAAACTACTGTGTGAAGAGTTAGTTTGTAAAAATGATGCCTTATTTATTTTCATAAAAATATGGTGCCTATGGAAGTAAGGATAAAACACCTCCCTTTCCACGATAGATGTGGTCCAATGCAATCAACCTGCCACCAGATAACTAGACAATTATTTTAAAGAATGGTGCACTATTGGTGACTCAAAGGCAGCCTCTGCTGGCTGGTGGTAAATTGGGCATTCAGCAGTGGTTGTGCCCAAGTTGGTCCTGGTTAGTAAAATCCCATGTTGCTGAGTCCATGCATAATTTCCATTTCTGCCACCACGGCCACTCTATTTACTGTTGACACTTCAAGTATCGTTGGATCAGTAGAATATAATGATCTAAGTGGCAGAGTGACTTTAATATTAACCTAAACTTGTTTCAGAGTCTTCTCTTATCTGGGTCCCACTCAAAAACCAGTAGTTACTTGATAAATAAGTAAGAGTAACACATCTAAATGAGAGATCAGTTTTTCCAAAGTCCGAAGAGTTCCAACAGGTGTTGTACCTCCTTTGTAGTTGTAGGATAGTTCTAATGTACCAACTTATCTTTTACTTTACAAGGTCTATCTTGTCATGTTCTACACAATTGAATGAGTAGAAATTTCACTGAGATGAATGGTGTCCTAATTTTGTCTGACTAACTTCCTACCTCTAGTATTTAAATGTAAGGTAAACAAATTTGGAGTCATTGATACTTCTTACTTACTAGGTCCAGTCAACACAATACCATCAATATAATGGATTATTGTGGTATTTCATGCAATGGGAAGATGGTCAAGTTCCCTGTTGACTGAAATATGACAAGGGTTGAAAAGTTGTTATAGAGTTAGGAGAGTCCAGGTGTATTGTTGGCTTGGAACCTGTTTGTAAATTGCTGCTGATGCTCATTGAAGGAATGAAAAAAAATCAATTTGTCAGATAAATAGCTCTTTACCATATACCAGGTAATATGCTCATTTACTCGAGCAATCAAGCCACACTGGAATAGTAGCTGTCCTTGGAACCACCATTTGCCTAAATTGTTATAATGTGCTGCCATTGTTCAAGATACGTTTGTTTTTGCACAAACTGAATAGGTTAGTGGAAATCACCACACTTGCTAACTGGTGGACTATTTTTGCAGACCTTCTAGGTATATAGTAATGTTTTAGACTTACTATTTTTCTCTATATAAATAGTTCTAATTGCTCTCACTAGGTTGATAGTGAGATATAATAGTCCTTATTCCATATATTAGGGATTCACTGTGGGATATTTTTAATTTGAGTGTGAAAATAGGTATAGCTATGAGTGTGTATAGATATGCTAATTATGTAATATGGAATTGAAAAAATAATTCCGAACGTCTTTGAGGACCCACTGTGATACAGACAAGCTACAACTCCATTAATAGTCTCATTTCAATATGCCCCTACTTGGATTAGTGGGCAAAAGTCATGTTTTAGATCTCTTAGAATTAGTGTTACTAAATGCTATTGTTCAATAATCCTTTTGGTGAAGACTAAGATAAAGATTAGCCATGTAAGTGGGCTACAAAACTTTCATAGAAAAATGGGATTAAATAATAATAGCATTTTTCCATTCAGTTTTTGAAGCACATCTTTCCAATGTACATAAGATATATGTATTAAAAATAAAAATAATGACAAAACAAAAACCTGTAATTTGTTCAAAGTCTGTTCATTGACCTCCAGGAGTGTCCTCTGGTTGAGTCCAATAGGGTTACAAGCCTGGTCCCAAAATATATCCTTGGCATTCCCTCGGGAACTGCATGCTCTGCTGCACACCCTTAGTGTTTTGCCAGGGTGTGGTTGAGTCAGACCAGGTATAATCCTGACCCTGTTTGTCCATTGTTATACCTGAAGGGCCTTGGGTCAACGAGGGACGCTGTGTTTCATTGTGTGGCTGGCCATTTGGTCCTCTCTGTGCATTGGCTGTTCTGAGTGGGAATATCATCCTGAAGACTTGGTGGGTCAGGATGCACTCCATTCTCTCTTCCTCCCACTTCATTTGTTCTTGTTGCTCTGGTCAGGCATGCCCTACTCCCCAAGCTGTGGCTTCAGTACTATCCTCCAAGGCAAACTACCCTGGGGGAGAGGCTGCTGTCCACTTAGTTGGGATTAGGTTGGGCCCTCAGACCCCTTCATTGACTGACTCCCCACTCCATACTGTCATGCTGTCATCCTGGAGCACTGGGTTTAAGTTTGGTCTGTCTTTCCCTGTGGAGATACAAACAATATGCTCCCCTTGGGTGCTCTCCTACTACACATCGCCATCTCCCCCCCCTCTACCTTAGTTGGCTACCATATGTAGGCCTGGATTTGTTCTGGTCCCTGCCATACTCCCTAAGCCTTCCTGCAGAAATTTCTGTATACAGTCGCTTTTTCCCTATGCCACTTTTATTGTTGTTTTTTAAGCTTATCTCTGTGAACTCATGTTGTACATGCTCTTTCGTGCTTGGCTTACTTCACTTAGCATAACTTCCTCCAGTTCTTTCCACGTGGTGATGTTTCATGCATTCCTCACTGCTTTTCAGTGATGTGTAGTGCTCCACTGTATGTCTGTTCCACAGCTTTTTAATCCATTCATCAGTTGATCGAAATTTGAATTGTTTCCAACTCCTTGCAATTGTGAACTGTGCTCCGAGGAACATGGGAGCACAGATATCTGGTTGTGGAGGATTGCTGGGTCATATGGTAGCTCAATTTCCATCCATTTTAGATATAGTGAAATGAATTTCCATAGTGACTGTACATACATTCATGTCCACCATCAGTGGATAAGAGTTCCTGTCTCCCCACAGCCCCTCCAACACTTGTTGCTTTCTGACTTTTTGAATCAGGCTATCCTTGAAGATGTTAGTTGGTGTCTCATTGATTTGGTTTGTATTTCTCTTATGACTAATAATCAGGAATATTTTCTCATGTGTTTATTTGCCATTTGGATTTCTGTCTCTGTGAAACTTCTGTTCAGGTCCTTTGTCCACCTCCTCTGTGGGCAGTTAGTTTTGTTTTTGTTTTTGGAAGTTATCAGGGGATTGTAGATTTTAGTGATAAGGTCTTTATTTATTTGTCATTGCTAAAGATGTTTTCCCAGTACGTGGGCTCTCATTATTCTCAGTGAATTCTTTTGATGTACACAGGTATTTTATCTTTAGTATATCCCACTTGTCTACTCATGCTTCCTCTGTGTTTTTGTCCTTCCACATTTCTGATAGCCTATGTAATCCCTGTGCCAAAGTTCTCAGGTTGGTCCCAATTTCCTCACTGATGGCCTAATAGTTTGGGGTTTTAGTTCAAGGTTGGTGATCCACCTTGAGTTTATTCTGGTGCATGGAGTGAGGTATGGGTCTTGCTTCATTTTTCTACAGGTGGATGTCCATTTTTTCCAGCACCACTTGTTGAAGAGGGTATCTTCTTTCCCTTGATTTTTGGGGACTCTTATCAAAGATCAGTTGTCTGTATGCTGCTGATTTTATTTCTGGGTTTTCAGTTCTCTTCCATTGGTCTCAGTATCTATCCTTATGCCAATACCATGCTGTTTGACCCCTGTGGCTGTATAATATGTGCTAATGTCAGGTAAAGCAAGTCCTCCCACAGTGTCCTTCTTGAGAAGTTCTCTGCTAATTCTGGGCTTCTTCCCTCTCCATATGAAGTTGTAATCATTTTTTTCCATTTATTTGAAAAAAGGTGAGAGTAATTGTATCAGAATTGTATTAAGTGCCCTGAGTAGATATGACAGTACAACTGACCCTAATTAAATCAAAAGGATAATTACACAGAGCTACAAAGTACTGTATGCCAATGAATTGAACAACTTGGAAGACATGGAAACATTCTTGGAAATACAGTCTCTCCCTAGACTATCCCTTTTGGACATCAAGAATCTCAATAGACACATAGCAATAGAAGAAATAGACAATGTTATCAAGGGATGACCAATAAAAAAATCACCTGGACCAGATGGCTTTACAGAATTCTATCAAGCATTCAGGAAAGAACTTATACCAATCCTACACAAACTCTTCCAAAACATAGAAAAAGATGGCAAACTCCTGAACTCCTTCTATGAAGGCAGTATAACACTGATATGGAAACCAGGCAAGGAACTCACAACAATTGAGAACTACAGACCAATATCCCTAATGAACATTGGTATAAAAATCCTTAATAAAATACTGGCCAATAGATACAAAAATACATAAAACAAATAATTCACCATGAGCAAGTGGAGTTCATACCAGGATGCAAGGATGGTTCAATATATGAAAGACCAATGACATCATCCACCACATTGACATGGAAAACTGTAAGAACCACATGATAATATCAATAGGTGAGGGAAAAAATTGACACCATCCAACACCAATTCCTGTTTAAGACACTCGAGAAGATAGGAATTGAAGGAAAATTCCTCAAGATAATACAAGCTATATATGAAAAAACCAACATCCAATGTTGTAATCAATGGAGAAAAGATGAACACAATCCCACTGAAAAGGGGGACCAGACAAGGATGTCCCTTGTCCCCACTCTAATTTAGTATCTTACTGGAGGTTTTAACTAACAGCATAAGACAAAGAAAATACATCAAAAGTATTTTCCTGGGGAAGGATGAAGTGAAACTATCATTATTTGCAGGTGATATGATTTTATATATGGAAAATCACAAAAGCTCTACAAGGGGACTACTGGAAGCAATAGAGGAATATGGCAGAGTGGTAGGATACAAAGTCAACAATAGGAGTCTATCAGACTGCTATACACATTGGATATGACCACAGAAGAGGAGATTAAAAAAAGAGACACTCTTCCCAATAGCCAAGTACAAAGTGAAATATCTAGGGATATACCTGAGTAAAAGAACAAAAGATCTATATGATGAAAATTGCAGAATTTACAAGAAATGAAGAGTAACCCCAACAAATGAAGGAATATTCCAAGCTCGTGGATTAGAAGACTCAATATAGTAAAGATGAAGCACATTTTAATAAAATTTTAGCAATAAGATGAGGTCCTTTCTGCCTGTCTTTCATTCAAAAGTGCCACTGACTGAATTTGGGGAGTTAATTGAGGGCCATGAATATTTATTCTGTTGGTTTAAATTAGGGCTTCCAACCACTTGTCTTCTTTGTTTTTACAGATATAGTAAATATTTAATAAATTGCCTATGTAATTTACTGCTAGGGGTACCATAACAAAGTACCCAACATCATGAATCCAAAGGAATCAGACTATTTGATTACTGCTTTGATGTTGCTGTCTGCTAAGATAGCCACATGCACAATTTCTTAGGTAATTAAATACTTTCAGTTGGCCTGTACCATCAAGGCATCCATCTTCTGTATTGGAGTTACATGTCTTCATTCAATTTGGGCTGATTCTCTGTCAAATATGGCATGCATAAAATAACAATCAGAGAAATCTTAAAGGATGCTTTCTTTATAAATTTCCCCACTATTTGTTAAATATTTGTTTTTTAAAATATTGGTTACCATATTTTTCCCTCTAGACACTCTATGATGGGTCTGTGAGTCCAATTTGACAAATCTAATCTAAGTTGCCAGTTTAACTAAACATTTGGGTATTTTCTTTTATAATATGCCAAGACATTGCCCCCCAAATATATATGTATATGTATATGTATACATACATACATACATATACACACCAAGACAGCTATGGCATTTGAATTTGATTTAGTATAGGAAGCCACTTAATCCATGTTTCACAGAATCAACCAAATGAACTTTTAAGTCTTTTTCTAATAAGTCAAGCTGCAACACTGAATGAAGAATCTGTGTTTAGTGAATCTGTTTGAATACATGTAAACTGATAAAAGTTTATGTTCCTTGCACCTTTATTTCATAGCCCTAATAGAATTCCAACACATATTAGCCAGGTTTATTTTGTACATATTAGAAGTATTAAGCAGTTATTCTGGAGTGTGGTGTTCTTCATGTGTCACTATGTGTAGTTCACCTCTTGAGCCTTCCTGGTACTTAAATCTAGTAAAAAGTCTAAAAGCAAAAGTGAGTGATAAGAGTGGGTCTTGTAAACATTAAACAATACCTTGTGAGACTTATGCCTCAAATAATATCTTCTATAATACCCCAGGCAATCTCTTAATCAAAGATTCTCAAGGCACAGCTAGGTTAATCTTACCATATGAGAGTGGATTGAATAAGCATTTTGTGTTAGGCTGGGTTGACTGGAGAAATAAATCCAAGGATACTTGCATATGTATAATAAAGAAATTTATATCAAAGAGTAATTGTATATCAAGAAAACATCTTATCCCAGTCAAGATCAAATCCATTAGTTTGATATTTGCCCATAAATCTGATAATAGTCCATAAATCTCTCTTCATACTCACACACTAGCCATATGCAATGGTGCAGAATGCAGGAAGCTCACAGGTCACTGAGTGAAAAGCCTTGTGGATCCAATGACAGTGGCAACATGGGGCTGGCACAAGCCTCCACTACATGGTTCAGGTTTCAGCATGGCTCCATATGGGTTGTCAACAGGAAGGTGAAGCAAAGAGTGTGTGGCCCCTCTGTGGACAGAACGAGAGGAAGTTCTCAGAATCCTCATGAGAAGGCCATGCCCACAAGGAAGCATCATCAGACTGACCCGATTGACAGACTAGATTCCACCCCTACAATTTTTTATCCAGTTGACATGAAATTATGTAGGCACCACAAGTTTTCTTTGGGAGAGTACCTTAACACACAGTGACGGAGTTGTATATTTATTTGGGAGTAAGAGAACTGGCTATGTTGGCCACAGTGATTCAATGCAGGTTAGGGGATTGATGTTCCCATCTTCCTTATTATCTGTTCATAGGTTCCCATCCCAAGTTTCAAGATCACATTTTTTCCCGCAATCAATGCAGTACTTAATCAGTGACTCTGAAGCTTTGAGTTTACCCTTTCTTTCATGTTGTATAGTAAAAATAGAACAAACCCAAAAGCCTACTTTCTTATCCTTCTCATTGTTACAAAGTTGTAAAAAAGTAGAAAATATTTGCTCATTCACAACCTTGTCTCTCACATATATTTGACTGAGTGGTTATATTTTGCATATGATTCAGCATTGATTTGATGGCGGTGAGCATTACTTTATGGATGGTGATGTCATATCCTGGCTGAGTAGTGCTCCCTTTACTCCAGGAGGCAGAGTCATTGTTGCTTTTAAGACTAAATAGGCTTGATGAAGGACCCTGGGGCATAATGGGTTATGCATTAGGTTGTTAACTCCACATCAGCAGTTCAAAACCATCAACTGCTCCATAGGGGAAAGATAAGACTTTCCCTTTATATAAAGATGTACAGCCTTGGAAATCCACCTGGGCAGTTTTACTTTGTCACTATGAGTTGGACTATACTTAATGACAGTGAATTTGGTTTTTTATTGAGACCTGAGAGGAAAATTCATCTTTATAATTTTGTTTCTCCCAAACCAAATATTTTAGTTGGGTTAAAGAGAGGAGGGAAATTAATATATAAATAAGATAATAAAATATATGAGCATATAAAATTGTAAATCTACATGCATATTACGAGGAAATGGCTTATACAGACAGCTTTGGGGCCTGATGAGTCCTAAATATTTGGGTGAGTCAACAGACCAGCTGTATCTTCAGACTCATGTGGTTTGAGAGGTCATGAACCTAATACCTGCAAGTGGACTGTAGGCTGCTGGCTGAAGGTGCTGTGGTTCTGGTGCACCCCCAAATCTGCATGCCAAGGATCTGACTGATAGCTCACATTGCAGGAATGAAAGGTCAGATGGAGGAGGTGATTGCAAGAGTGGGAGCGAGAGCGAGGAGAACGCATAGCCCCCAGGAAATAATCCTTACATCTGATCTCAAATGGAGGAAAATTCCATAACACTCAGGAGCATGCCTAGGCTAATATTGACCACTACTGGGTGACTTTCTTCTTTATTATAAACAGGAAAAGCCCACTATTCTATACCACCTGTACAGTGTGGTTCTTCTTGGGTAGGATATTTGATTTGACTTTCATCACAGGCAAGACTCAGAGCCAGGAGGACTATCTTAGCCATTTCATGCTGCTAGACCAGAAGCATCCCTGATGGCTCAGGGGGCTGCTAACCACAGATCATTAGCAGTTGGAAATCATCAGCCGCTCCTCAAGAGAAAGAGATTTTCTATTCCCAGGAAGATTTATAATCTAGTAAAGTCATGAGGGTGGGGATATGTGTGTGCAGCATTTCTACTCTGTCCTCCAGAGTTGCTATGTGTTCGAAACAACTAATGGCCATGAGTTTGGATTTTCATTTTTCCTAACATAATCCACCACAGTTGGGTGCCTTTAACAAATGAAAATGGTCTCCCCCCATGAAATACGTCTTACAAGTCCAAATTCAGGACACTGACACTAAGAAAATGAACTATTTCTTTGCTGGTCTGATGAGTCGGACCTTTCTTCTTTCAGCTTCTGTTGCTTGGCTCCATGGAGATCACAGTACTTGTCCTTCCCCATCCGTGCATGCTTGCTTCTTTGCTTTTACAATCTGCTTTTTATATCTTATACCCTATACCAGTGGTTCTCAACCCCTTTCACAGCAGTCGCTTGAAACATCACAGTAGCAAAATGACAGTTATGAAGTAGCAACAAACATAATTTTATGGTTGGGGGTCACCACAACCCGAGGAACTGTATTAAAGAGTTGCAGCATGAGCAAGGTTGAGAACCCTGCCCTGTACTAATATTGCCTTATAACATAACAAAGAAATCCACACTCAAATGTGATTATAAAACCTGATATAGGGATTAAGATTTACAGCACATATTTTGGGGGAGCACAATTCAATTCACAACTGAGGTCAATTCACTTATTATTTACTATGATGCAATTTATAAGAAATCTGTCTTTGTTCCAAAACAATTTGTGTGTGCATTCAGGATGACAGTAATAAAGATAAATAACAAGAATCCAACAACATTCTTCTAAGAACTTTATAGATAACAATTTATTTAATTCTCATAATCATATGCAACTTAAATATTACCATGAAACCAAATTTACTGGTCAGAAATATTGGTAAATGGGAAGCAGTTTGTCACAGATTGCTTAGTTTATTATTATAGGAATCAAGATCTAAGTCTTGACAATCTTATTTCACCGAATCACTCTATTATCATCTTTGTGCTTTCTCAAGATTTATTCTCCTTTTCTTAAATTGTTCATTTTTATAGTTCATTATTTGTAAGCTTGTTTTTGTTTTCTAATACAATTATTTATGGCTCTGTTTTTCCTCTAAAACCCAAAGGGTGAAATATGCCCAAAGAACAAGTTGAGAGGGTTAGGGAATAAGGAAGAATGGAAACAGTAAGCACAGGGAGGACATTGAATGAGTAATGGTACATTTATAATCTCAATGAATAGTGGAAACACAAGTGGATGCTTTTTAACACAAAACTGATGTCTTTCTCTTTAAATCTTCACCTAATTAAAAAAATAAAAAGTTGAAAAACAAAACTAAAATCCCCCTTTTTAGAATTAGCAGTTCAATTGTGATGATTTTCTAATTTTTATTCTGTCTTTGTCCCATGGGTTTTTGTTGCTGTTCTAACGCATACTGACTCTATGTACTTCCAAATAAAACACTACCTGATATTTTGCCATCTTTACAAGCATTGTTATATATTGAGCCCATTTTTGCAACCACAGTGCCAATCCATATCCTTACCTGTCTTCCTTCTACTTTACAAAGCATGATGTCTTTTTTCCAGGGTCTGGGCTTACCTGAAATCATGTCTAAAGGACTAAGACAGTTTTCTTATCTTCACTTCAAAGAAACATTCTGGTTGTACTTCTTCGAAGGCAGATTTGATTCATCTTTTGGCAGATTATGATACGTTCATTATGTCTTACAACCTTACAATTCTAATGCATTGATCCATTTATCAATTTTCACATGCATATGAGGCATTTGAAGATTCATGGCTTACTTTGGCCTACTTTAGTCTCCCAAGTGCTGTCATAGTTTCCTTACGAGCTCAATGCAATATTCTGGAGTTCCCTTCCTTTTCAACATTATCAACATTATGAGACACATAGTTGAATGCCTTTTCTGGTATTGCCTGCTTTCAGCCAAGGCGCAACTGACATCAACAATGATATCTCTCATGCCACGTCACTTGAACTTCTTGATGTCATCTCACAGCTCCTCAGATCTTCTGCCAGTAGTCTTCAATGTATCAAACCTGCTCTTGAGATGCCCTTGAAATTTAGGTGGGATGCACTCACATTCTATTTGGCGTTTAGTGTACTTAACACTTTTTCAATTTCAACCTGAATTTGCTTGTGAGCAATTGGGGATCTGTGCCAGTCAGTCCTGACCTGTGCTGGCTCTTGATACTGACTTTCTCTATTGTCTCATCTCACAGATGTAGTCAACTGAATTTCTGTGTATTTTGTCCACAGGCTATGTGTACAGTTGCTATTTATTGTTTTTGAAAAATGGTCTTTGCAGTGAAGAAGTCTTTGGGTTTTCAAAATTCTATCAGGCATCTTCATTTTCCAGCTTCTTTTCTCTCACCAAGGTCATATCATCCAATACTATTGTCCCCTCCCCCTCCCTGTCCCCAACTTCTGAATTCCAACCCCTAATAATTTTTGCTGCACCTTGAATTCCTGTTTGATCGATCTCAGATCGAACATGTTGGTGGAATTCTTAAATTCTCCCTGAGTGGCTCTAGTTGCTTTTCTGTATATTTGAATAACAGTTATACTGACTGGACTTCCTTAGAGGGGTATACTTGACATCTTAACACAGAGACACTGAAATATAACTCTTGAAATGTTCTTTTATGTTGATGACTTCTAGACCATCCCTCTTTAATTAGTCATTCTTTTCAGAGTAAGCCATAGGACTGTCTGATCACTATTAATAGTGAAGATTGTAAGGATTTCATCTTTGGACTTTCAACTTATTATCAGGAGACACCAGTCACTCAAAAAGGACATCATGCTTGGGAAAGCAGAAAGGGCGATGTAAAAGAAGACTACCAAGGAGCTGCATTGATACAGTGAGGGCAACGAAGGGCTCAAGCATAGCAAGGCATGTGAGGATGGCCTAGGAGCAGGCAGTGCTCTGTTCTATTGTGCACAGGGCAGTTCTGAGTTGGAACTGACACAATCGCAGGCAAGAACGGCCATTTTCAGTTCACAAATGCCTAGAATATCAATCTGTAGGTGCTCGATTTCATTTTAGGAAGCTTCCCGATTAGCTCTAGTTATATTTTGTGTCATTCATGTATTGCATATCTGTAGTAATAGATATTTGCAACTGTTTCTTCTCATTTCGAGTTTTTTCACATCAGTCAATGGAGCTTCAGACAGACTTACTCCGTCATCATCATCATGCTGATTGACTGAAATATGAGGGAGAAGCTCTTCCCCAGTCCCCATTTGAGGACCTTTCCACCTGAGGGGGCAACTTACCCTCTGGTACAACGTCGATAAGCGTTCACTCATTTGGTTTTCAGAGGGCAATCCCTGAGCGACAGAGAGCCTAAACTATCTTTGGATACCCTATCTATTTTCTGCTGCTAATTATCAGGTTTTCAGTGATGACTCCATATGAATTAGACAGTGTATTCCTTCTTTGGAGGCTGTCCTTAGTCTGGAAACTTCACTAAAACCTTTTCACTTTGAAAGACCAGCTGGTATTTGAATGCTGGTGAAATAATTTCCAGCATCATCATGTAAGACACCACAGTATGATAAACCGACAATTTGTAGATGAGTTGTTTAGGAATATTTAAACATTTTGAATGATGATTATTTAAATAAAATGATTAGAAATATAATTTCATTGTTATAAGACATTTTTCATTTGTAATATTAATTCTTTTTTCAATAACTTCATTGGGAGCTCTTACAGCTCTTATAATATTCAATACATCCTTTGTATCAAGCGCATTTGTACACATGTTGTCATGTTCATTTCCAAACATTTTCTACTTGAACCCTTGGTATAAGTTCCTCTTTTCCCCTCTTTATTAAAAAAAAAATAAATCCTCCCCTTGGGGGCCCATACAACTCCCATCATGATCAATACACATGTCAATTGTATGTATACCGCATTTGCACACCTGTTGCCATCATCACCCCTGAAACATCCTCCCTCTACTTAGGCCCCCAGTACCAGATCCTCATTGATTCTTTTATATTTGTTCATAAGTTACTCTGTGTTTTTTTTTTTGTGTGTGTGTGTGGTTAATGTTTTTCAGTCTGTGAAAGACTGAAGAGACCTTGCTTTCTCAAGTGTGTAGATGCAATGTTATACATAAAAACATTCTGTCAAGCTAATTTATCCTGTGAATTCAAATATTCTATAGGTGTTTTCTCCTTTGGTGTGTTGACTTACCAATTAGATCAGGTGCTAAAAACCACTGTATGAATTTGTCATTTTATTTGGGGTTCTAAAAGATTTTTTTATGAATTTTGATTTTTATTGGATTTTCATATACTGTATCTTTTCTTTCTTTCTTTTTTGTTCTTTTGGGCATCACTGACCTCTGGTGGTAGGAGGAGGAGGCCTTGCCTTTGCTCCTGTGGAATCACTACTGGAATTGAACCTCCATCCCAGTGGGCCGCAGTCTCGCGCACAACGACTATGCCACTGGTGCTCAGCCCTACTGTATCTTTCCTTATTCTGCAGTTTGACCATAGGTATATATGTATTAGCACGTCTATACAATATTATATAGTTCAGTATTTGTCAATCTCCTGAATATGATGGTCAGTGTCTCTCAGCTACTTTGAAAATTTCCAAGCCATTATCGCTTGAAATATCATTTTTACCACTTTATCAAATGAATTGGAATTCTAACCAGGTGAAAGTCAGTTTTATTAAACTGTTTTTTGCATATTTTGAGCTTTATTTATACCTTCAAATAGTTTCCAGAAAATTTATTCAGATCTACAGCCATACTATTTCAGTCTTGTTTTGTATCTATATTTTAAAAAACAGACTGAATTTTTGTATCATATCTTTTTATCAAGTAATATTTTTTCTTTCAAATATGCTTTATTGTGATATACTTTTAGGGGGGTTGTTATGACTCAGCATTGACTTCATGGCAGTGAGAATAAAAGAAAATTTATTATCATTCATAGTTTCAGTTCATTTGTATACCACTATATACTAATTTTATATTATTTTCAGTGATTCCACATTAATGAAACTGCTTTTTTCCTATAACCTTTGTGAAGTTAACGTGTGTGTATGAAGTAACATTTGTTGCAAAAACCTCTTTGCAGATATTTGAGATCTATATTTATGATGCACTATACTAGAGATAATTTGCCTATATAATGTTAGAAATAGAACCATGACAGGAATTCTTGTTTATGAGATTTTTTGAATGACTGTTCTTAGGAAAAAAAGAACTAAAAAAAAAAGATGGGGTAGGGGAACAAAAACTGATCACAAATAGTGCCCACTGGAAACTAATATCGTTCTATTTGCAAGTTCAAAAAGGAAGATTGCATAACAGCTTGCCCCTCATTGAGTCTACTCTCGGATCTCGTAGTTACCATTCTCCTCTCAGGGTCAAAGTGGCCTTCCTAAGTAAGTGGCTCTTGTTTAAAACCCATTTTCATCACGTGAACTCTTCTACTGTAGGTTCCAAAACGAAGTATCTATCAAAGAAGACATTCTCTTCTTCATTCAACATAGTGACTGATGGACTTGAACAGCCAAACTTGAACAGTCCCATGCCACTAATGTTCTTTGGCTCCTGTTGAGGGGAAGACAAATGTTAAAAAGAAGGCAGTTTTAAAATGAAATCAGCTAATAATCACAGCAAGAGGAGGGAAAATGAATCAACTGATGAAAAGTTTTTAGCTGGATATCAACAGGTATCTTCCTTTAAATCCACTCCTAGAGTTGCTCAAATCCATGTTGTCCCCTAAATTCCTTCCATCCAGCCAAAGTTTATGGAATATTCTGGTTGACCACACATTCAGAAAAGGTTCTCATTATCACTCCAGTTTATGTTCATTCTTGAGTCTTATCACCTTTAACTAATACTTCTGCTGGTCTAACTCACCTTACTGGAGTTGAACAGAAACCTTACCCCAAAGGATTCTGAATCTGGGTTACTGTACCATTAGTGCTGTGGATGTTGCCACAAAAGATATGCCAGAGGACCATCTCAGTGATTCACATGTCTTCCTCTTCCCCCTCCCACAGCCTGACTCTTCAGGGCAACAGCTCTGATCTTTATAAACCAGAAGGTCACATACCCATCGGTATTTAAATCCTTCATTTTCTTGCTGGTCTGTGGATATAAAAAGCCTAAAATGACCCTGAAGCAGCTGCAGCTTTACATTTAGTAACTTCGCCCTTCTGGCAACTATTTATCAGACCCATAGAATCAGATTTTTATTTTTTTCAGGAATATTTTAGACAGGTTATTTTTAATTGGTATTTGTTTTACTCAGTAATAATTAAATACCTACTACAAGGACTGGGGATATAGCAGTATGAAAAAGATTGTGGGACAATCCCATTATCTTTTAATATATATTTTCCCTGAAACTCTTTGAAGCCCCTTCTTACATGGAGATGAGAACCTAGACAATGAAAAGAAACATAAATAGATGATGTATTTTCAGCTCCATATTCTTTGTTAAAAGTAAAGAAAAAATAAGACGCTGATGGGATAGTTAGATAAAATAAGGTTTTTGAGTAAGATCTAAATATCCACTAGTTTTCAGCTAGGATATTCCAGACAGAAGCAGTGAGTAGTAAGTGTGACTGCTGCGACATAGGAATGTGTCTGGAGTTCATGAGAAATTTGCTTATGTATGGGTGGAAGTGGTTGATTACATTATCACTCACTGCCATAAAGTCTATTTCAGCTCACAGTGACCCTATAGGGTACAGTAGAGTAGACCTGTCTCTGTGGGTTTTCTCTCCTCTCCTCTCTTCTCCTCTCCCCTTTCTCCTTCTGCTTCTCCTTCTCCTTCTTCTCTCAAGAATGTAACTCTTTACAGGAGTAGAAAGCCCTGTATTTCTTCCCCAGAGTAGCGGGTGGCTTTGAACTGAAGACCTTGCAGCCTAACATGTAACACCTCCACCACCTGGGATCCACGAATATATGGGATGATTAAAAAGCAAACCAACCAATCAACCAACCAACCAAAACAAACTCACGTCCATGAGTCAATGCTGACTTAGAGAAACCGAGACTGTGTTCATGGAGCAGAAAGCTCAGTCTTCCTCTGGCAAAGCTGGATCACAGCCCAGCAGAAAAGCATTCTGCCATGAGACTAGGAATAGCCCGCTCTCCAGGTTAGCGGTGGATTTCAGTTATCAGGAGCAACTAACTGTAGAATGGCATGACTCCTTTTTTTCTGAAAGTCTTATAGAAATACTGGAGAAATGTACAAAATTTGAATTTGATAACCCAGCTGCCTAAGGCTTGGTAACTCCCTAATAAGACATTTGGGGTTTGAGGAAACTAAGTTTCTCATACATTGACAATTAAGTTTATTGTTCAAATTACTGCAGAACAAATCTGTTCTGAATTTTCACAATTGTATTGAGTTGGTCATTTGTTAGGGATTAACTCAGGACATGTGACAGTCAGCCCGAAAGTGTTTATAATATTTTACTCTTTAGAAGCAATTACAGTCAGTTCACTTTCAAATCAGGGAGGAAACTTTTTGCATTAGGATTCCAAGTTCCCAATAGAAAAAAATAATTCTTAATATATTTGTTTGTTTTTTCCCTCTTCATTGCTTTTCCCCTCTTCATTGTATCTAAACTAAATAAAAAAAGAAAATGAGTCATCATTGGTAAGTGAGTTGAAAAAGAGATGTAGTTTGTGAGTTATATATGAAAAGATAACTAAAAATTTAGCTGATTAGCTAGATTTAATAAAATATCCACACTATAATTTGAGCTAATGGTAGGTTTGCTATGAGTTGGCATCAATTCAATGGGAGTGAGTTTGGTTTGGTTCACTAACCAGTGAAACATTGAAAAGCAAGGATGTTACTTTGTAACAAGATTGACTTTTAGCTGTCAGCAATGGGCTCAAGCATAGGAACAATAGTGGAGATAGCAGGGACCTGGGCCATGTTTCATTCTTTGTGCCTACAGTCCCTATAGGTTGGAAATTACTTGATGACACCTTACAATAGCAGCAACATCCAGTCCAAAGTTTGGATGATGTTTCAGATGTTTAGAACTTTAACTCCTAATTTGGTGGTTGGCTCAATTGATAGTCTGTCACCTTATTCAACCATTTCTGAATATATACTGTAAGTGCCTTTACATTGCGATAGTTTAGGTCAGGTCCTGGAGATTAAAAAGCAAACAAAACAAGATCTATGTCATAGTGGAAACTTAAAATATAATAAAATATTAAAGCCACATACATATTTAATTATGAATGATAAGTGCTATAATGATTACATTTCACTATGACAGTGGTTCTCCACCTTCCTAATGCCAGAACCCTTTAATAGAGTTGTAGTGACCAACTCAACCATAAAATTATTCTTGTTGCTATCTTGTAGCTGTAATTTTGCTATTGTTATGAATTAGGCAACCCCTGTGAAGCAGTCATTCAACCCCCAAAAGGTTCGCAGTGCACAGGTTGAGAACTGCTGCAGAATGATGGCAGTGGTTGGAGAGAGTTCAAGGAAATTTTTTCTAGGACAGAGGCATTCGATCTTAATCTGAAGGAGGAGTGGGAGCTCAGTTGACAGAAATGGAGTGAGACTAGTCATTTCAGGAAAGTTGAGTAGCCTGTCTGACAGGCCAGTGTGGCTGGAAGATAGAGAGCAAGGAAAAGGGTGGAGCTTTCTAAGTCTGGACAGGTGGATGAGGAAAACCTTTGAGTCTATGTTCAGATGTTGATTTACTTACAGTTTCAAATGCTTGTTTTGATATATAGCCTCCAGAGCTGGTTTGTATCTGATTTTGATGTACAAAAGAACCATGATTTATATATTATGGTGTTTTAAAAGTATTGTGTGTGAAAACAATTAGATTAATGCTGAGAGAGAGAGAGAAAACTAGCTAAAATATATTATTCTGTACATTGAATTCAGGTTTTATTATTTATTTTATATGTTTTTCTGAATAATACATGTTTGTTTAAGATACTTAGCAAATAAAAATATCAAGAGGACAAATCAAGTTACTCCTATTTCTACTACACAGAAATGATTTCTGACAATATTAGAACATATTTCCTTCCATTGTGGTTTATGAGCATATTCTGTGTATTTGAAAGCATAGCACTTGTTCACTTATTTATTCCTACATGTATTGATTCATACTATATATCAGGGACTATGACTGGGCTACTTGGTGATTCCGTTTTAAACCATGCAGGTAAAGTTGCTGTTTTCTTGGATTTTCCATTTCTATATTCTGATTTTTTCTTTTAAAATATGCTGTGCTTAGAAAAGAGGTATAACGTATTTCTCCACTACGTAGTATAACGATGAGGTGGACAACTGCTCTTCTGTAGATCAGAATGAGAAATAAAATATTGATAATCTCTCAAAGGGCCCTACAACCATCCTTGATTATAAACCACTCCTCTGCAAGAGGAAGCATTTTTTTTCTCCTTCTTTCTGACATACAATCCCTAAACAATAGTATTTTTCTTTATATGAGATTTTGTATTATAAGAATGAAATCCTACTACAGGATTTTTTTTGGTGAGTATAATCTATTTCCTACTTTCAATATTTTCTTTTGAGGTTCATCTGTGGGTTTTTTCCCGTCACATTGTTGATTATGATTCTATTGTTTGTATATGTTGCAATTCATTTTTTCTCTCTTAGTGGACATTTTGACATTTATCGTTGTTGGCTTTTATAGACAATCCAGCTGTATATGCATTTTGGTGTAAAAATTTCTCCATGCAATATTTCTAAAAAGGGACTGTGTGGGTTCTTATTTTTCTTTTCTAAAAAATAATTTGGTTAGTTTGTTGTTGTCCATAAGATGTATACAGCAAAACATACACTAATTCAACAGCTTCTACATGTCTCATTTAGAGACATCGATGGCATTCAAGTGGTGCAACAAATCTCTCTAGCCCTACTTTGCTGTTCCCTCCCTTAGTGACATAGACTCACCATTTTAAAGTACTAACTTTATATTTATTATAATTTATTATTAATTTGGAATTAGTACATGTATCGTATTATTCCATAGTTGAATCACATCAAGCAGTATTGTACAATTGCAATTTCCAAACATTCTTTTTCTTCCTGGACTGCTTCTCTTTGACATCATCTCTATTTTATTGTCCATTCTACCCCATCTCTCATCTCCGCCCACCGTGAAACCCTTATTCTGCTTGTAGGCCCAATAGGTTCATCAATCCTGGGCTTCACAGACAGAAAAGCAAAAAGATATGTAACAGTTTCAAGAGGGTTAGTCCCAATGACATAATACCTCTGAGACAAACCTCAATATGAACAAACAAAACAAAAACAGAGAATGTTGGCAACCAGATCTGGTCTTGCATGAATCATAGGGAGGATCAACTGACAAAGTTTTAACAGTTCAAGTCAGGTTTATCCCTTTTATCTTCTATTCTCATCTTTATAATGCCATCTGGTCAGTAACCACTTTCCTCCCACTCCTCAATTATGGATAGTGGGAGATTCCTGAAGGCTTATGTCTTAGGTAGTTCCAACAAGTGTATCTTGGGTTCCCACTGTCATCCATAGCCTTCTGCAAACCAGATTCTTACAATTTAAAGCCCTATTACTAATCTCTCCTTTGACTTTAGATTACCTGATAGACAATACTTCAGTGACTGATGATGATGTGTTTCTTCCATGTGAATTTAGTTAACATCTCACTTAGCTAGCTGCTTGCTTGGAAACAAGTTTTAAAAATCCTAAGCACTATTTTAACTGAAAGCAGAGCACCATCTAATTTCTTCACAGTATCTTCTGTGTTCCTTTCCTGAGGGTGAGTATTGAACAGGGCCATACTGTAAGAATTATTTGCTCTTTGGTTGAAGCGAGGATTCAGTGTGAACCCCAAACCAATTCCTGGCTTTATGTTCTTTGTGTTTCTTTGTATGCTTTTTTCCTACATCTTTGACTCTCTTTCAAAACCTCCCTGTGACTTTATGTTAGAGAGTCTTATCAATCTCACCCTGGAGCATAATAATATTCCATTAATATTGTCTTTGATTAGCCCCTGGTACTAATTTTTTAAAACCTGTTGCAACAAAGTAGGCTAATTCCATTCTAAAGTACCTGACTTATTCACTTTTATAGAATCAATCCTTTCATAGTTGGATGCTATTTACACAAAAAAATGGGCATTAATTTTTAGGGAAAATTACAGTAATAATTATTGAGAATGTACCTCACAGGTCTGCTGGAATAATACACAGCATATCAGGCATTGATGAAGCAAGACCATGTTTGTCTGACCACCAATAATTCAACCTTCTTGGTACAGCTGGGTTCTGCTTCCTCAGACATCATGTATTTTCTGACTTAAGACTTCAGGTTACATATATGTCTGAGGTGGGGTCTAGTTCACCCAGTGAAATGTCCTCATCCGATATCACTAATGCAGGCTCTGCAGCATGCCATGCACCTTGAAAATCCAGGATTCCGTGGATTCCACGGCACCCTACCTAGACCCCCAGGATGCACCCAGGTCAATATGGCCCATTCAGTGCATACCACCAAAGACACTACTCCCTCTAGGCTTCCAAAAGTATTTTCACTTGTTTATTCCCCCATATGGAGGACTTTTATCCTCTTTCTTAGACATGCTATTTGTACTCTCCCAGATGTGTTTGCTTCTTTCCCCTCTCCTGATGTGTTTGCCCATCAGTATCCCCCCTCATCCCTCTGATAGAGCTGTCTACCTGTCTGGGGGGATCTCATCAGAGGTTTACATGATAACCACTCAGTAGACAGCATCCCCTTCCACTCCCTTGATCATTCGATCCCAACTGATGTGAGATGGCCTCTGGCAAAGTGACCTCCAAAATACTTACCTAGATTAGATGGTGTTTGATTCTTTTTTGCCAGTCAGCCTTTCTAGCAGACTGTCTGGCTCCCCAACCAGCAGATTGGATGATTACAAACTTGAGCTTGTGCCTATTCTGCTTCTTATTCCTACAGCAGTGAACTTGGACATTATTTGTCCTTTTGTGATTGACTAACTTCGCTCTGCAGAATGTCTTCCAGATCCCTCCACATCTTGAGGTATTTCATAGTGTATTGTTGTTTTTTAGGCATGTGTAGTATTCTATTGTGCATAGATGCAAGAGGTGTTTTTTTTCAAATCCAATCTTATACAGATGGGAATTTAGACTTTTCCTAGCTATTGTGAACTGTGTGTCAATGAACATGGGGGAACACCTTCTGTTCTTGATATGTTTCTTATTTCCTTTGAGTGTATTCCCAGTAATGGTTTTCCAGGGTCATATGGTATTTCAATTGCTATTTATTTTAGGAATTGTCATATCACCTTTCACATTATTGTGTGTTGTGTTACTTTTATTAATTTGATCCCATAGATAGTTCTTAAAAGAGCAGCAGGCAAACACACACACATACACACACACACAAAACCCTTTTTGACTAAACTAATGTTGGTTTAAAGAGACATAAGGGTATATTTTTGATTTAAGGTTTAAAGATTATCTCAGGGCAGTAGTTTCAGGCATTTACCCAAACTTCTTGGAAATTTGGTATTCTGCCCTTCATTGATGCCCTCCCTCCACTACCTTGGACCAAGATACTTCTCTAGAATGTTTTGTCAAAAATTCAGTAATTGTAGCTGGGCACCATCTAGTCCTTCTGGTTTCATAGCAGAGGAGATAGTTTTCACTGGAGGCAAAAAGGTGCATGCCATATTTCTCCTGTTTATGGCTCCTCTTGTTGAGGTGAATAATATGTGGGTTACTTTATTTATAGGCACAAATTCCACTTTTAAAGATACTTTGGCATATACTTCACATATTATGTACTTTAATCCTATTAAAAGAGTCGTGCAATCATCACCACAATCAATTTCAGAACACTTTCTCTTCATAATTCTTGTCATTAACTCCCAATTTCCCCCCCTCCCCCTTCACTGTCAGGCCTTTAGGTAATTACTAAAATTTCCTTGTACAAAAAATTCCCTGAACAAAGATTCCCTGTACAAAAAAATCATAAAACATAAACACAGTTGAGGCTACGGGAAACCACTGTGCTGGGTAGTGGTGTGAGCCCTACCCTAGCTTAATCTAGAAAATAAACTCCTTTTGTTCCTTTGCAAAAAAAACATAAACAGAAGAAAACAAGAAATGTAACAATGATGCCAAAACAAACCAGAAAAAACTGCAACCAATAAGAAGGCCAGAAAATATTAAAAACTAAGACAGATTTAAAATGAGTCAAAAGGGAGAGCATCTCATAAGGTGTTCTATTTTGACCTACCTACATCAACCAGAAAGACTATTCAAATTCCTGGAATATGGTCAGACAGGACTCATTGGAGGCACAATTTACAGGAAGACTGTGAAAACTGATTTTAAGCTTTCATATCCATCCATAATTTTCTGCAAACCAGGGGCTCAAAATTTAACCTTTGACCCTGTTCCTTCCTTTAGATTTGAGTTTCCTTATTTACAATCCTTATATTGCATAGGTGGACTTAATTGACACCTCACTCAGATGTCTGCATGTTTTATGAGACTCTCTAGCTAGTATTTCTTCTGATAACTGATCACCATCTGGGTCCTTCTCTACACTTTGCTAAAGCACCCACCTTTTCAGTGACCTCTCCATGAGGTTGAATATGTCTATGAATAGGGCTATGTCATAATGATTAATTATGGTTAGATTGGATTTTGAATTAAATGGGAGCTCCAAATCCATTAATATCTCTGATTTATTTATGTCCCCGGTCCATGTAAAGTGACTAGACTTCCTGTTTTTTAACAATTGAACAACATCCCGTGCTGTTTTAAAATTAAATAAATATATTACAATACTATTTTTGCATATTTTTGAAAATTTTTGTTGCTCCATATAGAACAAATTTTTAATTGAGAAACACTCCCTTTCCCTGGGTCAATTGTGTCCCACTTAAAATCTGGTCACTTTACTTTAGAGATATAATTATATTATGGTAGAAAATATTATAAATCTTCCACCTGGGGCATATGATAATTCTATTGATAGTGTCATTTATCTGTGTAATGGTATATAATTGGAAACATTGTTGAAAAAAATCACAGTACATTAATTGTTACCTTGTACAGATTAACTGCTTAAGTGACTGAACACTATTTTTATGAACAGTAGGGGTTGGTGATAGGGGAAAATGTGCAGTAACAGTTACAAAGACAGAACTATGCCTATCAAAACACATGTCGTAGGTATTAAAATACTAATTGCATGGTGTATATTATAAGAGGACATTAAAATGGTAAATATAGGGTAATCCCAGTCCACCTTATCATTGGGCTCCCTCAAAGGAAGAGATCTAAACTGAAGTCAGTGACCACCTAGTCCATAACCTTAGGATGGCTGTCATAAGCTTCTTTTAACAGCCTCAAGTCTTTGGGTGTATGCCAATTTCTATATCTGCTATAGTTTGAGGTAAAGCCTGCCTTGATTACTGGGTCTCCAGATGAATCCTTCTGATGTGGCCCAAGAATTATGTTGGGCATTTTGAAAGGTCAGAGTATAACATCCCAGTAGTCGATTAGCACATAGCCTGGGTCATTTAAGACTAGGTAAAAACTAGGTCAAAGCTGTCTAATTAGGAATGTATTATCAGGCATTTCCCCCCTTGGGTTCTATATATGGGTTGTCAATTTATGCTTCATCCAGTTTACCCACCAAGAGAAGTATAATTGCTTTCTATAAGACATACATGCTCCCCTCCCACTACCTTCATTTGAATTTACAGTAAGTTTGCTTATTACTGTTGTAGGAGTGTCTGTGATTTGCGGTGATCTTATACAATATTGTATGACAGCATCTGGATGATATTCTCCCTTGCCTTCCCATCTTGAGAAGCTGACCCCAATTTTGGTGAGGTTTCCTCTGTGGAAATGGGTTTTAAAATGTACATTTAATGGGGTGACATGTCATTCATTGCAACTAAGTTCTTTATTTAGTTGCTTGTGTAGCTGGATTAGAAGCTTATCTGACCCAAGAGCAGAAACCTGTCACTGTCTTGCTGTTTGTGATAATAGACTCATACCATGTCCATCCATTCTGTGATTGACTACCTTCTCCCTGCATAATGGTCTCCAGGTCCATCCTACTTTGATTTGTTGTTTCCTGGTCTCATGGCCTATTTTTAAGGATGCATAGTCAGTATTGAATTGGGTGTGTGTACCATCGGTTCTTTATCCATTCTTCTATGGATAGAAATTTTTCTTGCTATTAGGAACTGTGCTGCAATGAACATGTTCATGCTGCCTCCTAATTCTCAGAGTATAAGGCTACCAAAGATATTACTGGATCCTGTGGTATTTCTTTTGCCAATTGTGTTAGGCATGATTATATCACTTTCTATAATAATTGTACATATTTCCAACCCTACTCCTTGCCTAGTTTCTTAGAGATGTAGGATATTGCTTTCCTAGCCCTTAGTGACCTAGGTTGTGTGGTATAGACACTTTCCCTCCACACCCTCTCTGATATTGGTTATTCTCGGTTTTTCTGAATTGGGCTAATGTGGGTAATAGCTCATCATTGTTTTCATTTGCATCTCATGGATGTCTAGTGATCCCTTGTGTGTCTGTTATGTGTTCAAGTGTCATACATTGTGAATTGTTTATTTGTGTCCTTTTCCCACCTTTTAATGTGATTATTTGTTGTTGTTTTTCTTACTAGGGTGTTGCACAGTTCTATAGATTTAGTAATTATTTCCTTAGCTATTTTTGTCTTGCTCAAGATTTTATCCCAATCTGTGGGCTCTCATGTTCCTCTTCTTATGAAGTCTTTTGATGTGCATACATGTTTTATTTTGTGTTTATTGATAAATAATTGTATTGACATATAGTTCACATATTACACAATTTAATAATTCAACCATATTCATGAATTTTGTGCAATCATCACCACAATCAATTTCAAGATGTTTTATTTTTAGTAGGCCCTGGTCATCTATTTTATCTTCTTTTGTATATTCTTCCTTTATTATATTTGACAGTCTGTGTACACTTTGCAATAGGGTCCCTAGATTTGCCCCCATTTTAAAAAAATTGATGATTCTTATAGCACTGAGGTTTATATTTAGGTCTCTAATCCATCTTAAGTTTATTTTTGTGGCTGGGGTGAGTTATGGGTCCTGTTTCATTGTTCTGCAGGTGGAGATGCAATTTTTCCAGCACTAGTTGTTGAACAGGGTGTCTCTTTCCCAGTTAACGTTTTTTGTTCCTTGTTGAAAATCAGTTGCCTGTAGGTAAATGGCTTTCATTTCTAAGTTTTCTATTCATTTTCCATTGTGTATGTATTGTCCCAATACCATTGTCCCAATATCAGGTCACTACTGTGACCATATTGTAGATTTTGAGGTTGGGGAGCGCAAGGTCTTCTACTTTGTTCTTTTTGAAAAAATCTTTACTTATTCTGGGCCTCTTCCCTCTCCATATGAAATTGATAATTAGTTTTACATTCCTTTAAAGAATGAAGTTGAATTGTGATTAAGACTTGTATTGTATTGAATAGGTTATTTTAGGTAGTATTGACAATTTCCCATTATGAAATCTTCCTGTTAGTGAACACGTGATAAACGAAATGGAACACTCTCCCCTTTGTGTAGATTTCTTGTAATGCTATTTGGTAGTTTTCTTTGTACTAGTCTTTTGTTTCCTTCATTAAGTTTATTACAAATATTTGATCTCTCATGTGGCTATCATTAGGTGTCATTGAATTGATTCTACCTCAAAGTGATCTCACTCAACATGGCTGAACTTCTGAGACTGTGATTCTTTTCATGGGAGCAGAACACTGCATCTTTCTCCTGTGGAGTGGGTGGTGCTTTTCAACTGCTGACCTGTAGTTAGCAGTCCAACACGGAACCCACTATGCCATGAGGGCATAGTTGAGAGTTCCTATATAAATCACACTAAGGTGGTTTAAAACAAGGAATTTGTTATAAACATTTTAAGTGTTGGAGAAGGAAATAGACAATGGTGAATAACTAAGTGGAGTAACTAGTTCTTACTGTTCCTAGCGGTAGAAGAGCAAAACATAAGGTGGTCACCCAGGACCTTATGATTTTACTTGGGACTGAAGCTGCTGGGACACAGTGGCTGCTTTTGGAATCACTTCCACTCTGGGCACAGGACTCCTTGTGTCTGGTGATGCTGTAGGAACCTGATGGGAAGAATGCTGACGGAGGCTGCAGACATCCACCGTATTCTGCCAGGGTACTTTCAAAGCCAGAATCACAAAACAAGATAACTTCTTCCTTCAGACCTTCGATTTTTCCTTTCTTATATTGTTTTCTTCCAAGAAGCAGACTCAAAATTGAATTCATTGTGCAAGACATTCATTGGGGAAATGCCTTTGAAGTGTAAAAAAGGAGAGAATCAAAGTAGGTGAAGTGGATATTTAGATAGAAGGCAGGTCTGGACACGTGTGAGAAAACTGAAGAAAGGAAGTAAAATTGTAAAGGACAGCAACAAACATTGGCACAGATTTATATGTATTGGCTAGGCCAATTTGAATTTCTGAGCAAGTTTGCCCATTAGAGGGGGTCCTTTAATTACTTGACTGTAATTCCCCTGCCATGTTGTCACTGGTTGACAGCAGTCCAGGGAAAGTGTGGCCTTAGCAGAATCCTCTGTGGATCCATAGGTGGGACAGCTGGAGGCTATTGTTTAACTCTGTTCCTTTCAACGAGCTATTGGAAGGGAAGTCTAAGCAGCACAGTTTTATGGCTGTCTTGCTTCTATGGACAGACTTTAACCAGAAAGCAGCTGACAACTCAGAGGGGCATGTGGTATGGTAAGTGTTGAGAAGCAAATGACAAATATTAGCTTCAGGAATTTTTTTAATATTTTGTGTAATTACTTTTTATTCCCTTAGAGAGGTGTATAAAACTTCCCATTGCACCAATCTGAAATTATTGGTTACTGATACAAAATAATATAGTTTTATTAAGATTTTAATTTATGAATTTGAATAGGAATTATTTGATAAAATTAAGTTTTAAAACTTTTTCCTATTTTTAATTATTACACAATAAAATTTTTTTTGCCAATTCAGTGTTAGTGCTATTGATTTTTTTGGATAACCATATGTAATTTACTTTAAAGCTTGGTCACATCCATTTCACATTATTAAGTTATGAAATTTTAAAACTTTACATTGTTTTAAAATAATGTGTATGCTTCAATTAGAACACAATAAAAATGCACTGTTCTTGGAATTTGAGTAATATACAAAAAATCTAAAGAAACTAGAATCTTGTAATCCTACTAACTACACATTACCTTTAACTCTCAACTATTATTCTTGTACTGATACTAGAAATATATTCCATCCATAGACTTACAGCCTTCCTTCCTGTGGCATGAACCCAGGTCGCATAGCTGGGTGTGTGTTAGGCTGCGATCCCAACATCCAAGCTGTTCCTTGGAGAGAGTGGAGATTTGCTACCCTCTCAAAATCAAGTCTTGCAAACCTACAGGGACAAGTCTACCATGTTCTATTGGGTGTGTGTGAATTAGAATTGGCTTGAAGGCAGTGAGTTTGGCTTTTGTAGTTCTCACTTATTAAGGAAACTGTGGTGCTATGGGTTAAGCATTACCCTGCTAACTGCAAGAATGGTGGTTCAAACCCACCAGTTACTCCAGCGGAGGAAGATGAGACTGTCAGCTCCAGGAACGAGTCATGACTTGTTATCAGTCAAAATCAACATGAAGGCAGTGGGTCGTTTCCCCCCCCTCCCCCACTCCTCATCATTGTATTATAAGCACATCTGTGTGTTTGGTTACTTAATTATACTGTTCTTTACTTAGTAAAAATAATTCCTGGTAAATATAAACAATTAGTTGTAAAACTGTTTGCCCTAACATCTGTTTTTTGTAGGTATTATTTTTAAATATTTTGAAGCTATAAGTAAGTAAAATAATTTTTTATAAATAATGAAATCTTTGTGTTCATTTTCGAATATTTCAAGCATTTAAAAGAGCCACAAAAGTAAGACTTACATAATGTATTCATAGAGTATTCATGAAATATTTATATATATCAAAATGTATATGTTTTGACATATGTTGTCAAGCTGAAATCATTTCCGTTTACATTCTTATGAGACTGAAGGTGCTTGTATAGACACTGAGACTTATAATTCTATTTAAGATTTTCAAAGTTTGCCATCTTTTCATTTCTAATTACTAATGTGGATAGATCAACATTGAAGAATTAATGTACTTTCAATATTTTTATTTTTCATGTGTTTTATCCATTTATGCTTTTTTATTAATCATTTTATTGGGGGCTCTTAACACAACCCACACATCAACTGTCTCAAGCACACTTGTACATCTCTTGTCATCATTTTCAAAACATTTTCTCTCTACTTGAGTCTTTGGTATCAGCTCCTCTTTTTTCCTCTCCCTCCCCCACCCACCTACTCCAGTAAATCAATCAATTATATATTATTATTATTGTTATTTTTGTATTTTACTCTGCCCACTGTCTCCCTTCATCCACATTTCGGTTATTCCTGCCCTTATGGAGGGTTGTATAGGCATCATTGTGGTTGGTTCCCCTCCTCCCCCTCACTTTATGGTGTCCAGTATCCCATTACTGCTCTTGAGGGGTTTATCTGCCCTGGGTTTCATGTATCAAGCACTTTTATAAGGCAGCAAGTATCAAAAGAGCCAAAACCACCCCCCAAAACACAATTGTATCAATGCAAGTGAGATAGGTTGAAGTGGAGACCCCAAGTCCATCTGCAGACAATTCGATATCCCTTCACAGAAAGGTCACAGAGAAGAGACGATTCAGCCAGGATGCCGTAAAGCACGGGTGAAACACACATTCCTCCAATTCTCCACGATCATGACCTAAGTCCTATGCTGCAAATCCTGCTACTTTGCATACACAATGGATGGATGTATTGTTGGAAGAGTTGAAAGAACTCCCAGTAAAATGGTTTATTAAAATCAAAAAAGACTGAGCTAGGTCACTTGTTTATAATACAGGGTTGCCCAATACTTTTGTGTATGGATATCTGTGAGATGGACATAAACATAATATTCTTAGTTTTATGCCACATTAGAAATTCTGCTCCCATAATGGAGCTCTGGTGGCATAGTGGGTTGCACATTGAGCTGTTAACCACAAGGTCAGTGGTTCAAATCCACCAATTGCTCTCTAGGAGGAAGATGAAACTATCTACTTCTGTAAAGATAGAAAGTTGCAGCAACCCAAAACGGCAGTTTGATGTCCTATGTGATCACTATGAGTAAGAATATTCTGTTACATATTGTATAGTACATTGAGGGGGTTTCATGCTGTTGTTATCATTGTTTTATTTGCTTAAGTTGCTCCATTTTAGGAGACCTTTCTTGTACATATTGCTACCTCTACAGGTCTAGCCAGATAAGATTGACTGGACAAAGAGGTTGGAGGCAAAAATGACAAGTCTGATGGCTCCAGGATAGGGGACATTGAAGAGGGGGAGGAGGGGGAAAGGTGGTGATGTCGACCAGCCTAGGAAAAAGGGAATAACAATTGATATAAATGCAGGGACAAGGTGGGTGAGAGAAGGCCAATAGGGATTGATTAAGACTAATGTAACAGAGAAAAAAATACTGAAATGCAAATGGAGAGTGAACATGATAGTGGGACAAGAGGGAAGCAAATGGAAATAGAGGAAGGAACTGGGGGATAATGAACATTTATAGAGGTTCAAATACAGGTGGTACATAGGGGCATATATTTATAAGTGAGGATGGGGAAAGAGATTAATGTGTATATAGTAGTAGGACAACAGATGGGCATTGGACCTCCACTCAAGTATCTTCTCAGTTCAAGAACACTTTGTTCTATCAAATTGGCATTCCGAGATGCTCACCTTTTCCGCATGATCACTGAAGACAAATGTGTGCATAAGCAAAGGGGGTGAAGAAGCTGATGGTGCCCGGCTATCAAAAGATGGAGCATCTGGGGACTTAAAGGCTTGAAAGTAAACAAGCAGCCATCTAGCTCAGAAGCAACAAAGCCCAATGGAAGAAGCACACTAGCATGTGGAATCATGAGGTGTCAAATGGATGAGATATCAGGCTTCAAGAACTCAAAAGCACAACTTTGCATGCTCACTTTCCTGATATGATCCCTGAGGACAAATGTGTGCATAAGCAAATGTGGTGAAGAAAGCTGATGGTGCCTGGCTACCAAAAGATATAGCGTCTGGGGACTTAAAGGCTTGAGTAAACAAGCGGCCATTCAGCTCAGAAGCAATAAAGCCCACAAGGAAGAAGCACACCAGCCTGTGTGATCATGAGGTGGTGAAGGGATCCGGTGTCAGGAATCAATGAGCTAAAATTATATTATTATTAATGAGGGGTGTACAGATTGGGGACCCAAAGCCCATCAATAGGTGAGGTGACATCCTTTTGCAGAGGGGATACAAGGAGGAGATGAGTCAGTTAAGCTACAGGGTAGGAGCTATGAAATATGCAACCTTCCTCTAGTTCCCATGCTACCTCCCACCCACTATCATGACCTCAATTCTACCACATAAATCCAGCTAGACCAGGAGATGTACAGTGAAGTTGGAAATATGGGAAACTTAGGATAGATGATCCATCAAGACTAGTAATAGGAGTGGTAATACCAGGAGGGTGGAGGGATGGAGGAATAGAAAGGGAGAACCAACTTCAGGAATCTACACGTAGCCTCCTCTCTGGGGCATGGACAACAGGGAAGTGAGTGTTGGGACACATTGTACAGTGTACAGGATGAAAAAATAATTTGTAAATTACTAAGGGTTCAAGGGGAAGGGGGGAGGAAGGGTAATATAGGGAGATGATAATGGGGGCCTGGAGGGAGGGAGAATGTTTTGAGAGTGATGATGACAATGGGTGTGTAAAAGTGGCCTGCACACAACTGATGCTGTTAGGGATTGTGATGGGAGTTGTAGGGGCCCCCCAATAGAATGATTCATTTAAAAAAGGGGGGGGGGAAGGGGAGGTTTTTTTTTTTTAAAGGGGAGCTTGTATCACGGGCTCAAGTGGAAAATGTTGGGAAATGTATGTGGAAACGTGCAAATGTGCTTGATACAAATGATGTACTGAGTGTTGTAGTAGCTGTAAGAGCCTCCAATAAAATAAAATAAAAAAAAAGAATAAGCTATCTGGTAGTGAGTTTGCTTTGTTTTAAGTTTTGCAAAGGGTGCAAAATCCACACACTGTCCCTTGCCAACAAAGGGCCTAGATATAGTTCCTGCTTTTACTATGGCTGTCTTATAATATGATGATTTCTGTTTTTACTCTAATTTTCAAAAGTTCTTAGTAATATATCGATAAAATTGACCTTGAGGACTTAGAAGAGATAATATAACCTACTAGATCAATAGCCTTTTAAAGGAATTCATGATGGCAAAACATTTGAGGGAAAGAGTTATTTTGTCAGCTTTAGAATTTCTTTCTTATCTGTCTATAGAAAGATCACTCCCTAATTTTTCTCTTTGTTTTTACACCAAGCTTATAGCCTTGGTCCTGGACACTTCTTACTTACCAAGACATCAGACTTTCTTTGTCCACAATTTTTATCATGATATATTTAACATGTGATATAACACATATAAAAAAGTTCTCAGGTCACTGAAAAATATTTTTGATAGCTTCTATGGTTTTGATTTCTTTTCATTTTGTGAATTTATTTTCTGGGTCACTGGCATATTACATGTCTGCTTAAATTTAAGTTGTCTACTAAATGATTTAAATGTACTCAATGTGAATGTTATTAAAATCAATAGGACATAGGACTGTATATCATATTACCAAATAAAATGACCACTTAACTGATACCTCATGATGAACATGTCTACTTCTCCCAATATATTATTGATAGAGTCAACCCTGGTGGAGTAGTGGTTAGCATTGGGTTGCTAACCGCAAGGTCCAAGTTACATCCTCAGAAACTTTCAGGGGCAATCTTTCTGTCCTAGAGGGATGCAACCAGTCAGAATTGGCTTGAGGGTAGTGAGTTTGGTTTGGGGGTGAAAACACCACTTGATGAATAAGCAGATGAAAAGACTTAATTTGCAATAGTGCTTAAGATATCTATTTGGTCAAGCTGATGAAAATAATATAAAACTTGGAATCACAAAGATTTCATGTGGATTTACTTTTGGTGGAAAATACTACCTCTGAGGGTGTTAGTTTAATTCTAGGTGTTCATTTTTCTTTGTTTGATGTTGGAAACAAAAATGATTATATATATGAAAACTCCTGAGTGCTATGACATGTTTTATAGTTTCTACAATATAAAAATTAAAAATGTTGTTGATAATAATTTTGTAAATATTGATAGTTTGGAAGGGCAAGTTTTGGGAGATAAAGCAAGTGTAACTCATACTGAGAACTTTATCTTTCTTTTATAGAAGCAGGATAAAATATTGATCGCACTCAGTTCCTCGATTCTTCATCCGTGCATGAAATTCTACTGCTTTGTAAATGTGGATCTGAGGGGCATTTTGAAGAAAGTGAGAGTTACCTGTCAGTAAAATAAATTGATTTGCTTTATCATATATGTTCAAGATAAAAATAGTCCAAGTGCAGGGTTAATGTTGAGAAAATAAATCGATTTAGCCAACTCATGATTTGATATAAATTACATCTGAGTTATTAAGGGAAATTAAAAAAAAACTCCAGATAGAAGTGACAATACTCCAGTAATGGAGTATTCATGGAGAAAACATAGTGGTGTGACTTTTTGCTTTAGTTTCTGTCTATTTTTCATAAAATTAAGAATGAACAGGACTGGATTTTTGTTAGGGATTTGGTCAGCTCACTCTAGGGTCCTTCAGATTCTCTGCATTGCAGGAAGTTTGGGGAACTCATTTTCTTGACCACTGGGTGGTATCCCAGTGGTACATATGGTACATATGTACCATATTTTACTTAGCTCTTTATCCACTGATGGACATTTCCATCTTTTTGTGGTTGTTGTAAGTAGTGCTTTGATGAGCAAAGGTGTGCATATGCAGTACGATTTTTGTAAGTTAGGGTTTTTGTAGTTTCTGTGTCATTCGCTTATGCTGCGAGTAACTTGTTCCAAAACAGAAAAAGCTGCATAAGTAAAATTATATTGTTTCCCTAGCCAAAATAATTGCTCCACCACTGGTTGAAAGATTGTGATAAATGCTCTCCTGCAATGTTAATTTCCAGCAGACATTTGCACCAAAGATAGGTGAAGCTTTTTCTTTTTCTCATGCAATTTGTGTTCCTAAAAGTCTTAGTAGGTGAACTTTTGAAAGTGAATTCATATTAAAAGCACAGAAAAACCACTTTATTAGACCAAGATATTGATATGAGTCATGAAATCTTAACATTCTTGTCTTACACATTTTGCATATGAGTTTTTCCTCAAATGTTTATGTGTCAATTATTAAAAACATTTACCTCCTAGAAGCAACATCAAGTTCTCATTGATTTGATTCCTCGACGATGAGTATGCTTCCTGGGCATTCGTTTTCCCAGGTATTCACACACCGGGTTCTTGCTGAGCATCTGTCATATGGCAGGCCCTGTGGGCGGCACTAAGACACCACCCAAAGACCTCAATTCCTTGTGCTCTCAAGGAACTGATCGACTAAAAGAAAATATATACTTTATTATTTTCCAATCAAAGCCAACATACAGTGACACCTTAATGACATTACCTGTATCAAACCATTAGTGCTGAGAAATTAAGAATGCTAGAAACCATGCCACCATGCATCAACTTGAATGGGTCTGTACCAGTGAGATGGCTGGTGTATCCAGATCAGTACAAATGTGTGTGGCAGGGGGAGAGGTCGTGGTTGGAAGGGAATTCAGAGACGAATGAGCAATCTGTGTGGGAAGTCAGAAGGAAAGAGGACTGTAAGCTACCATCACAAATGACTTGTGTGATGAACCCCCCTGCAAGATGCACGGAGTGGTCACTGGTGAGGAGTAACTGCTTGGATTGTAAAATTGCAGCCCTTTCCCCACTCTGTATTAATGACAGTTGAAATCGCTTTGTATTTTTACAAAGACAATAAAATACCTCCTCCCAAAGGTGCCTGCCATTCTCAAAGGCTTCTCTGGGCAGGCGGCTGTTTTGCAGCTGAAGTTCTCATTTAATCACAAATCAAGTTTGTATTTTAATTGAAATGTTTGCGTTAGATGAGAAAAGCAATAGCTTAGCTTGAGCACACCCTGCTATGATGGGAACACTTAAAAAGAGCTGTTCTTTGTAGTGTTTTTACTTGAAATTGTTTGGAGGTTGTGATCTTGTTTTATTACAGAGTTCTCAAACAGCATATCAACTTTTAAGAACATGTCTAATTACTAGAAATGCTGTAAAATGTAAGTATTACTAGAATAAATACTCCTGATCTAGAGACATTTTTGAGCTTGAATCCTATTATTTAGAACATTGGTTCCCACACTTAGTTTACTGTCAACTTCTGAAGTAAAAAAAAATACTTAGTGACCCCTGTCAATTAAAAACTTCAGTATTATAATGTAGGATAATCCAGGATAAAATATAGATATCTGGTTTTGCCACCCTGCTGGATTTCTGCAGTGGCCCCCCAAGAAATATTATTACCCACTTTGGAAAACGCTGATTTAGAATATAGGAATGTATGCCTGTTTGGTCAAAAGAAATATTCAACCCAGCATTTTAATAATTTAAAGAAACCATGTGAAGAAATATGGTTATCTGAGCCATACTACTCACACTTACAAATACCCTAACTTAGGATAAAAGTCTCTCTGGCTTGCATGACATCCTAAGCAGATGCTTTCTCTCACTAGATTTATCATCAAAAAGGTCTCTGCTCCTAATCTTGACTCTGAGAATAGTAGTTATATTTCAAAATATAGGCTGTTAGCATTTTCAGTACCATGATTTAAATTGGAACATGTATTTCTTTTGTGGAATTAATTCTATAGTGAAGCACATCCATTTTGTCGTAGTGTCAGTGAAGGAATTATAATCTAAAATGGCATCCAAAGCATTTATTTAGTCTATCCTTGGGCAGACTGTCGATTCTTCCTATGTTCTTAGTTTTGTGTTCTTGTAGAACTTTATTTGGTAGATTGTCTATGGGACTGCAAGTGAGGAAATGCTGTAGAATTTCTAGAGCCATCATGCTGGTTCGAACTCATAGCAACTGTGTGCACAACAGAGAAAATCACTGCTCAGTTCTGGGCCATCCTGATAATTGTTGGTATATTTGAACTTGTAGCAGCCACTGTGTCACTCTGTCTCGTTGATGGTCTTCTTTTTTGTTTACTCTCCAATATTTTTTTTACAAAAACAAATAACTTATTCAAAAATCTCTACACATACAATTCAGTGACATTGGATATATCCTTCAAATAGTATAACTCTTCTCAATAGCCTTTTGCATATTATTTTACCATCATCAATACAAACTCACTGCTTGCTCAGTATTTCATCTAACCTTTTGAATTGCTGAGGTCAATTTGATTTTCCTATAGATAATTCTTTAAGAGAACACAATGTTCAGTGCGGGCATTCTGTGGCAGGGAAATGTTGGAGTGTTAACTGCAAGTTTGGTGATTCAAACCTACCAACTGTTCCATGGGAGAATGGTGAGGCTTTCCGCGCCCTTAAGATTTATAGCCTACTCCCCAATTTTATCATTCACGACCTCCTCCAATGACTGGTTCCTTCTGATTACATATTCAAATCATGTAAGATCAAGTCCCACTATTCTCAATTTTAAGAAGAGTTTGGCTGTACTTTTTCCAAAGACAGGTATGTGTGGTCTTCTGGCTGGCCATGGTATATCCAATAATGTTTTCCAACATCAATGTTTAAATGTGTCTTCTTCTTCAGTACTTCTCACTGTCCATCTTTATTATGCAATCAAAAACACCATGGCTAGGCACAGATGCACCTTTATTCTCAAACTTTCGTATACACACACACACACACAGACACACCAAGTATTTTGCATCAGATGTATACAGTGCAATATATTGTTTTGTTTCTGGACTGTTGCTTCCTGATGTGTTGCTTCTGAGTCTGGATAACTTCTGGACAACTTCTATGTTTCCTCCATTTATCATGATGTTACTTATTTGTCCAGTTGTGAGGATTTTTATTTTCTTATGGTTGAGACGTCATCTATACTAAACACTGTGTTCTTTGATCTTCAGTGGTAAGTACTTCAAGCCTTCTTTTCTTAGTGAGTCCTCTTCCAGTCACAATGCCAAGTTTATCTTCATATGGTTCAGCTTCTATAATTATTTTGCACATTATTTAGATTAAACAAGCACGATGAAAGGATACACCCTTGAGATACACTTCTCTTAATTTTAAACCTTGCAGCATCTCCTGCTCAGTTTAAACAACTACTTCTTGGTCTTTATACAGTTTCTACAGGAGCATAGTGAAGTAATCTGGGCTGCTCATAATGTTACACATCGCGTGTTTTGAGCACAGTCAAATGCCTTACATTGTCAATAAAATATACATAAGTATAGTTCTGCAATTCTCCGATGTCATCGAAATCCATCTGCCATCAGCAATGACATATCCTCTTGTGACTTTGCCCTGAGTTTCTGAAAACTTCATATCTACTACTTCTACAAAAAATTTTGACTGAACTTTGCCTCATTCCACATCCTCTTGTGACTTTTCCCTGAGTTTCTGAAAGCTTCATATCTACTACTGCTACAAAAATTTTTGAGTGAACTTTACCAAAATGCTACTTTTATATTATATCGATGGTATTATTTGATAATTTTTGCTTGCTTTCATGTTGCCTTTCTTCAAACTAAGTGCACATGTGAATCTCAACCAGTTGCTAGGTCAAGTAGCTGTTTTCCAAATTTATTGGCTTTGCAATATTTGTTGAAACATCTCAGTGGATATTCCATTAATTCTTGGAGCCTTGCATTCATCCATGCTTTCAGTGCAGTATGAACTTACTCCTTAATACCATTGGTTATAAAATGATGCTTCTGCTTATGCTCATACTGGGATCTAAAAAATGTGCAGTTACAAATAAAAGTGCAGATGTATTCTCTTTAGCCATAGTTCTTCTTTTCAGAATGATATTACCTGTTAGATTATCTTATTTGTCAATCTGACTTTTCTCAAAGCCATAATACTCATTGCTCATAAGAAAAATTCCTGTGCTAATGATCCTGTTATTTTTAGTAAATCAAATGTCATCATGGAGTTACAATGATCAATGATGAAATGTTTGAAGTCCCCTGTATCACTTGTCCTGGTCTTTCAAGGCATTTAGAAACTTTGAACTTGGGGTACTTGGAGGCAGAAGCTAAAGTGGTCAATTCCTTGGGTATGTATGAATTCTCTGTTTGATTTACTTTATTAGCATCTCCATCTCGGCTAAAACTAAGAGTAAGGGGTTTTAGAAACAAAATTAGGAACATTTTAAATTACAGTAGTGTCACTAGAGGGTTTGTATTACAAAGAAGAAAATTCTATATCTTTGTCATAATGGACATAATTATTCTGGGGACCTTTTAGGCCTCAGGGATTTAAATTGCCATCTCAACTGATTTCTTGGAAAATCTCCTCGAGTTTCTCATTTGTCTTTCCTCTTTTATATAATTCATTTGCTTATTTTCTTTTACCTGATCCCCCTTGCTCTCATGCAAGCATACTATTTCATCACATTTACACTCTTAATGAACATGGGTAACTCAATATTTTGTTACTGGTTCAGAATTCAACATGATGGTAGCTTTAAATTGAAAAAAGCATAAGTTTTGTGATAGAGCCAAACATGATTGTTTTGTGAAGTGCTTCAAGGCCAACAACAATCTCAGGATGAGCAAACAACTAGTGATTCCTGCATAGACAAAGCTTTTCTCTGAACTAATAATGAATTCTCATATAATTGATAATTTTTTATGAGTTGTGCTTCTTGACAGTCAACTTGTGGCCAACTTCTATAGTTGTTCTGGATATTTTATTGAAACACCATGATTTTCTATTTAAGTAGAAAAAATTATTGCTTCTCTATACTTTCAATTCAAATTAAATAAAATGGAAATCTTTAGATATAATGAGCTTTAAAATCATTTCCTATAAAAGGATACATTTTAACCCAAATAATGAAGAACTTCCTTGGCAATCAACATCTATGTACTTCCAGTGAGTCATAACGATTCAAAACCAGGTAGAAAAGGTCATTTTGAGGTATACTATGGAAACAATAATCCAGCAAACTCTTGTTCCATTTTGACAAATGCAACACCACATATATTATTCAGTTCTACATAGTAAATCATTGAAATAACAACCTCTTATCAGTCTTTCTGAAATGCCTTGAAATAGTTTATAGAAGCCAAATAAGAAAAATGAGTGTATTTTTCAGGTTGCAGATATTTGTCTTTCATTGCTACCTTTGCCTTCAAAGCTCAAGTATTTTCTATTTTCTTCTCAAATGTACAGTTTAAGTGGAGTTGTCATTGTGTTTCATTCGCTTGTAGCAAACCAGAAATTATGAGATGCCTAATGAGAAAGTGAGAGGTCATACACTTGTCATATCCTTTAAAGTTTAAACATCACCTGCTTCACTATTCTACTACTGTTGTTGAATACCATCAAATGGCTTCCAACTAACTCCTAATAACCCAATGATACACCAAATGAAACTGTGCTACTCTCCACCATCATTGCTATGTGTGATTCCATTGTTGTAGTCACTGTCTCCGCCCATTTATTGGAATGCCTTCATCTTTTTGGCTGGTTGTCTACTTTGTCAAACATCAATCCCTCCTAGTAACATGCCCAAAGTACTTAAGATGAAGTTTTTCATACTCAATTCTAAGGGGCATTCTGTCTGTTCTTCTTCCAAGACAGGGATATTTTTCTGGAAGTTTATGAGAAATAGTTCAAGAGACAGTTGTTCAAACAGAACAAGAACAAGGGAATACTGCATGTTTTAAAATAAGGAGAGATAAAAAAATAAAGAGAGACATGCATCAGAGTTGTATCCTTTCACCATACTGGTGTATGCCGAGCAAGTAATCAGAGAAGCGGGGTTCCATGAAGACAAATTCAGCATTTGAGGAAGGTTTACTAACAATTTGTGATATGCAGATAACACAATCTTGCTCACTGAAATCGAGGGAAGCTTGAAGAATTTTCTAACAAAGATCAAGGATTGAAGGCTTCAGTGTGGATTAATACTCATGCAAAGAAGACCAAAATCTTTACAAACAGATCAACATGTAATATCATAATTAACAGAGAAAAGATTGAAGCTTTCTAGGATCTAATCTTGCTGGGATCCACAATCAATGTCAATGGAAACAGCAATTGAGAGATCGAACTCCCCATTGCACTGGGAAAATCTGCTGTATAAGACGTCTTTAATGTGTCGAAAAGCAAGGATGTTACTTTGAGAACTAACGTGTGCCTGATCCAAACCATGGTATTTTCAATAGTCTAACTTGCATATGAAAATTGGAAATCAAATAAGGAAGCCAAAGGAAGAATTGCTTCATTTGGACTATGGAGCTGGGAAAAGATATTGAAAGTACCATGAACTGCCAGAAGAATACCCATGTGTCTTGGAAGAACAATCAGAATGCTCCTTAAATACAAGGATAGCAAGGCTTCATCTTATGTACTCTGGACTTATCATCAAGAGAGATCCGCCCCTGGAGAAGGACATCATGCACTGTAAAATGGAAGGGTATCCCAAGAGAGGAACACCCTCAGCAAGGTAGATTGACACAGTGACTGCTGCAATGGCCTTACGCTAAGAACTAGCGTGCAGGTGGTACAGTACTGGGTGATGTTTCATTCTGCTGGATGTGGTTGCTAGGAGGCAGAACTAGTTCAATGGCACCTAACAACAGCATAGTGTGTGTGTATGTACACACACATATACATACATACATACATGCAAATGTATATATGCATGCATTCTTGGCATGACCTGTGGATTTGGGAAAAAGGCATAGAAAGTCCAGAATGCTACTGTGTCTCCTGGAGCGATCTTGATGCTGCTGAACATCTACGCCCAGGTAACTGGTACCCAAGCTTAAATACCCAAGCTGACCCCAGGCCAGCTCCCCTTAGACCCTTCCACTTTAAACCTCTGAGGCACAGTCTATCAGAATGCTTCTAACTTTCCCATAGTAACAGCTAAGATCCTGTAATGATTGGATGGTAAAATCCCGTAATGTGATTGGACAAAATAGTTTGAGACATTTGGATGGCTGGCTCAACCAGCTGCACCTCATTTGTGTAACTTAGCTGGTAGCATCTCATTTACATAGCCCACATTGTGGGCCAGTCATTTTCATGCTGCAAACCCATCACCATATAAGGAGATGTTTGAAACCAGGAAGTGTGTTCTGATTGATCAATGAAACCTATATAAGCCTTGCAAAAACTCTGTAATAAAGTTAGATCTGCGTCATTGAACCAGGTCTCCGCAGTCTGTGTTGGCAGCTCGATGCCCTCATTTTCATGCATGCTGGACTTGTGTGTGTGTGTGTGTGTGTGTCTACGTATATATATGGATTTCATCAACATATATTATTTCATCAACATTTATATATATATTTCATCACCATAATTCAAAGGTATCGAATATTCTTAGTCTTCCATATTAATTGTCTAGCTTTCATATGAATATGAGACAATTTAAATTACTATGGATTGCATCAGGAACATCGTAGTCCTCATGGTTATACCTTTAGTTTTCAACACATTAAAGACATCTTGTGCATCAGATTTCCCCAAAGCAATATATCATTTTATTTCTTGACTATTAGTTCCATGAACATTGATTATGGATCTGAACCCATTGAAATCCTTGGAAACTTCAGTCTATTCTTTGTTTATCATATTTCTTCTTGGTCTACTTGTGTAGAATTTTCTTTTCATTATATTGTTGTGTAATTCACAATAATAGCTGTAGTCTTTGATTCTCAGCAGTTCGTGTTTTAAGGCTTCTTGCTTTGAACAAGCAACCTGTTTGCTCTGCATATGGCAGGCTGTTATGGAGTCTGCCTTCAATCTACATGCCATACTCATCTTCAAATAGTCCAACTGAGTATTTGCTCAGTATAAATATTGAGTAAGTATGATGGAGATACAACCTTGACATACAACTTTCCTAATTTTAAGTTATTCATCATCTCCTAGTTTTGTTCATACACCCGTTCCTTGGTCTGTACACAACTTCTCCAATGGCACAATGAAGCGCTATGGAATTTCCATTATTTGAAATGTGACCCACAATTTGTTAAGACCCAAGAAGCTAAATTCCTTTACCTTGGCAAACACAGGGAAATACATTCTCTACCTTCTGCCAAGATTCAGCTCATGTTTCTCTAACTCTGGCTGGAGTTTCTAGAACTTTCCTGTTGATATATTGCTATAATTAGCTTTGAGTTCTCTTTAGCAAAAATTGACTTTCCTGTGTTATAATATCATTGTTCAATAAGGTCCATATTTTCTTAGGTCATCTTTCCAATGTGCAAAATACAAATTTTCTCCTGCCCTTTGGCCAGGTAGCTGTTTTCCAAATTTCTAGGTATAGTGGAGTGCACTTATCTAGCTTCATTTGTTGAAACATCTGAATTTGCATACCGTTAATTCTTGGAGGCTGGCTTTTTGACAATGTCTTGGTGTAGCTGAGACTTCAATACCTTCAGAATGGTTGAAGGTCAACGATATCTTTCTGGTAGTGCTACATATTCCTTTCATCTTCCTTTCATGATGCCTGTGCTTTTTAATACTTTTCAGTAGAATCCTTTAGCTTTGTAACTCAAGACTTGGATTTTATCTTCAGTTTTGTTTCAACTTGAGATATCCTTGGTGTGCTTTGCCCTCTTGGTTCCAAACTTCATGTGCTTGCACGTTTCATTTTACCAAGTACTTTGCTTTCTCCAGCCACCTTTTAAAATCTGGTACGCTCTTTTGCTTCATCACTGAGATTGGCTATTCCATGGATACACTTGGGGCAACATAGGCTATTCATGGAATATCTGCTTCTTGTTAAGTGCCCCAAACATTAAACCACAAGAACTACATCTGTGACTGGAACCAATTGTTTCCTTTATCTCCCACCAGGCTAAAACAATATGTAGGTAGTTTTTCTCTGCTGAAGCATGGAAGCAGTTTCAACATGGACCTTTGTGAAGCTGGACTATATTGAAAGAACTATGCCAAGCACATAACTTTTATAAAAATTCCACTGTCTTGTAGTTGCCATATCAAGATGAAAACAGATAATTTTCTAAAATTCAATGGTCTGCTCCCCTAATATGAAACTTAAACACACACATGGGAAATATAGAAATTCGAATAGAAGTAACATAAACATAACATAAATTCCAAAACCCCAAGTATTTGTGGGACAGCATAGATAAGACATGGTCTACTGTGTAAATTTTAGAACAAGGCAGACAAAAGTAGAAAGGTCAGTTATTTTTTCATCTATTTCCCATTTCAGCTTAGTCTCCTTGCCTATCCAATGTCCACAATGTCAAGCTGTCTCTTTCAGTAACTGCATTATTAGTGTGCTATCTTTGTATGGCTCTCTATTTAATATATCAAGTTCAGCAATGGCTTCATTTAACTCTGTTTTTGCAGGAGAGATGAATTTCTCTGGGGAGTACATAATCTCATAGTAGAGCAAGAGGAGTTAAGGTCCAGACCCAATATGATAGGAGGCGTGGGTTGCATTTCCTTTTTGCTGATCTTGAAAGCATCGTGGTATGGTTGTTGTGACTGGTTCACAGTCCTGATCTCATCAGCCCCAGCAACAATCTCAGCTGAGTAACTGAACTCATCTGCCTGCATTTTAAAGTAGGAGGCTGCTCTCTGTTTTGGAAGCACTGGAGATCAGGAACTTTTCCAAAAGAGACAGTACATCACTGTATATATCTCTTAGTTATGTCTCAGCTTTCTCTCTGTATTCTTGAGCTATCTGCTGTTTGTTTATTTGTTTCCCCTCAACATTCCATCTTTTACTCAATATTTGAGATGGCACCCTAAGATTGCTTACAGGCTGCTTCATATTTATAAGCAGCCGAGAGCAGGTTCTTCTCCTCATTGGATAATTCAGCCCCTTGTTCAGTTACAGACCTCATTTAAGCTGCTATGTTATTAGAGCGTTCTGTCTGCTTGGCTTTGAAGCGTGTTCTATGTCCAGAATGGGTAGCAGTGGACAGATGGCGTGCTTAGCAGTCTCTAGGTGGCAGTAGTGGCATGGCCGAGGTGGTATGAATCTGCTTGAGTAGTTAGCAATAGATGTTGAATTGAGGTTTGGGTTAATTGATGCACATACTTATGGTTTGGGAGTAGTAACAAAAGATGTACTCTACCAGCCTGTTTTAAATAGGTAGCAAAGCACCACACAGACTATCCTTTGAATTTAATTCCTTTGATTTAAAGTATTTGCTTTCTCGTCTTTTATCCCTCTTTATTCAAGTGCACATCCTCCTCTCTTTCAAATTAAACTTCAAAAGCAATTCTTCCTTTATGATCATTTGAAGAGTTACGTCTATATGTTACAGATTACTCTAAATATCAAGAGCAAGACATAATGGAAATACAATACACTGAAACCATTCCTTGCTTATTCTGCAAAAATCTTGGCCCCCCAAACTGTGCAATCTTCTGCCGAATGACCAATATTCAGAGTTCCTTTGCTTCCCAAACAATGCAGGAACTTTGTTTTAGAAATAGAGTCTAGTAGAATAATTCTGAAACACATATAAATAATTTAAAAAATTTTGATTCAGGGGTCCCACATCTCTAGTTAGACAAAAAGCAGTATCTGGAATCACCTTTATTGATGATCCTCTTTTTCTCTGAATTGTTTTTAGTAATGTAAATTTGTCTCCATTTTCCAAATTCTCAGTGAGCAAGCTTTGGTACTCATGAAGACCCTGCCCTTTGGTCTATCTTACATGATGATTCATCTTTATTTCCCTCCACCTGTCTAATTCCTTCTCTCTTGAGGTTGCTTCTGTCTTTTCTGGTGCATATGTAGCCAACAGTTCTCAACTTTATACTATATTATTTATATCTCCCCACTGAGTCTAGAACTAGTATGGTTTAGTATCAAATCCAAATTCCTCTGAAAATGGAATATTTTATTGACCTCCTAAGTGACCCTGGTTTAAGATTAAATATGGTTTAAGATGAACTATTTAAAAAAGTAATACTTTATGCCTTCAGGAATGTTTCGTTGGTTCCACCCCAGCATTTAACTTGTTTCTAAACTGAAATATCATCAAATATTTTGAACTTCTTATTCTTTTTAAGGTTTTTCTGACTTGGGATTATTTGAATTTTTCTAAACTTGAATATAGGTTTTAATTTCACTTCTATAATGTTTTCACTGAGTGCATTGTATTTTTTACTGAAAATCTATTGAATGGGCATATTTTAAAAATTCAATATAAGCCCAGTGCCTTAACTTTGCCTCCTTTCCATCATATAGGTGTATGCAATCCATTGTTTGCAAATTGGAAATGTCAGACACTACAGAAGAATTTTTACCTGACCTTTTCAAGAACAACACAGTTCAACTTAATAAAAACCAAACAAACAAAATCAAGAGCATGCAGTCTGAAACGGCATCTGTCTTGGAGTGAGGCATTTAGTTGCACCTGACATTTTTGTTCTCATCTTTCTTTTTCATATTTGTCGTCCATGTACACAGTCTGTGCTCCTTACAACACCCATGCAGGTGACTAAGCAGGTTCATGATCTAGTGCTGAAGGAAATTATTTTACATATACTTTTGAACCATGAGGAATAGCAATGCAATTGTTCATGAAGACCCGGTGGTTAATGACCCCTGAGGGTTTTCATAAAGCTTAAAGTTTATTTTGTACTGGCCAGTCTTTGAACTGAATGGAGAGAACTCAAACCCTGACTTGCCTTACCTCAGTTCTATTTGAACTTCCTTCACTGTATATCTTTTAAAAATTTTTTGTAACAATTTTGATAATTTTTATTTGACAGAAGACTTTTATAGCTTGTTGCTACTCTTTAAATCAGTTTAACCTTTAAGACATTAACTGAATTGAATCAAATTCTTTCAAAGTACCGTTCTTTTGTGTAAAGAAGTTCGAGTTTGACTGCTCACATTTTGTTTTGTTGTGTGTTAAAAGTGTTTTATTCTGTTGGTGAAAGGTTACACTGTAAATTAGATTCACATGTAACATTTTCTGTTGTTCAGTGACATCATTTATTTGTTTCACTGTAGCAACATTCTCCTTAGTTGTGCTCTGGTTGTTCCATTTCTCTTACTCTAATTTCCCTCCCCTTGCTATCTTTTCATCTTTGTGTTTCTGGGAAACATTCTTTGTGTTGTGTGCCACTGTGTTAATTTACTACATGATGATATCAGGTGATAGTTTTAGTTCAGGGTTCAAAGAAGACCTTAGAGAGTGAGTCCTCCTGTTTCCAAAGATCTAATATTTCTTAATTTTTTTAAAGAAATTGTTTTCTATTTTTCATCCTTCCTATAACAGTCTGCCTATTGTGGCTCTGATCTGAATGATAGCTGTAGCCGGGTCCCATCTAGTTCTGATCACATGACAGATGAAGCTGTGGCTCCTGTGTTCTGTTTTTGCTTTTCTCTGATGGTGAATTCCTTCTTAATCCTGTTTTCTCTGAGGAGTAGCTGCTAATAGGGTATCTTCAGATGATGGTTTTCAAGCTTTTAAGATCACAGATTCATTTCCCTAGGATGTAGAACATGACATTTGTGACTATTATTACGCCACTTGACTGGGCTATTTTATGAAACTAAGATTCTATTCTTTCAAATGTACGGAAACAATTTTCTATGAAGTTTGTCCATATCCGAGAATTAGCTGCAATTGTATGCCCTATTAGTTGTGCACATATACAAACACCTGTCTTGATATGTACACATCAATACTTCTCTATTGTGTTGCTAATATAGTGTAACATGTAGCATCCTGCCAGGATCTGTGTTCCACATGGCCCCACTGTCTCTCGTGGAAACAGTGCTTATGAACTATGTTTCTGTTGTGTCTCAAATGCTGGTATCAGCAGACTGTGACTGGCCTTCTCAGTGGAGTTTCTGCTTGCTCCTGCAAGAAGCCTGGATGAACATGGTGACCTATAGATGCAGAGGTTTTGTTGAATTATATGGAGGTAGAGGGGGAGTGGTCGAGAGGTGGGAAAATCCTCTGTATCAGTGTAAGGTCTCTTTTATAACTTGGATCTTCAATCTTTTTATGTTAATGATTGACATTGCTTTGCCTGATGTCAGACACCTCTTGGGTTCCTTGAGCTGACTTAAACATTTATATCATGACTCCTCCCCATGTTTCCCTAAGATTCGACATTGTCGGGGCACAACTTGCGTTAAAACACTATAGAAGAGATAGGCTCATTTCCTTTGCTCTGTTACTAGAAGGCTGTTCACGAAAATAGCAAATTTGTAATTTATAGGTGATCTTGAATCTTTACAGGAGTTAAAGACCTTTAAAGAACTAAGAGAACTAAAAGCATTTCCAAATTAGATGTACAATAGATTCTGAATACAACAAGCTGTGTTGGGAGTTACCTTAGAAACAGATAGTTCCTTGGCAACTGATACCCAGTTGTCTGGCTTTATACTTGAGATTTTTAGGTGGGCTAATTTATTCTGTCATCTCTCAAGCAGTCCCTTTCAGTAGGCTGCTCTTCCTCGAATCTGTATGGATTTTTATCTACTCTCTGGTTGAAGGATATATCATTGTAAATTAACATGTATATTAAATTACAGGATGGTTTGTCAAGGAACAATGAAGGTGGACGTTTAATATATATAAGCAGACTCATACCAAAGTAAATTCAAGAAGTTTTAAAATACACTAGGTTGAATCCTTGTGTCAGTCAAACTGACTGGTTGTGAAACATGCCAGATAACATTATCACTGATTTATCACACTTGATATAAATATCCAGGAACAGTGAAATACAGACCTGAGGCACTGCAGGCACATATATAAAAATAGACTTGAAGCATATTAAGTCAGAATTAACCTAAAAATGCCAATGCTTCCCACTGCCTAATAAAAGGAAGTGACAACTCTGGGTTCTGCAACTTGACTGCCATGACATTAGGTCCAGTTTTGCATCCCGGAGCCTCCAAGGACAGTATCGACTTGCCTCTCCCTACTGCTGCTGGCTCTGACCCTTCCTGGACTGTCTGCCTCAGAATCTCCAGAACCCAGCACAGCTGCCCTTGCACACACTCGCGTGATCCAGGTCTTTGCTCACAAGGCTCTTTCTGCCTGTAACCTGTCTCCTATGCCCAAAGTAACCATGGGAATCCCTACAGGTTAATGCACTGGTCAGCTAACCACAAAGTTGGATCTTGAACTCTACCCAGGGTTGTCTCAGAAGAAAGTCACTGTGACCTACTTCTGAAAGTCAGTCAATGGGAGCTTGTGGGGGACAGGTATATTCTGACATGCATAGTGTCACCGTGAGTTTGAAATCACTGTGCATCAACCAAATAAATAAGCACAACACACTGCACTAACTTTAACTGACAGATTCCTTCTCCTTTCAGGAGTGACAATTAGAACGTCTTTCCAAAAAAGCATTTCTGCGTTCTCCTTACATGGCTCACATATGATGTTCCCTCATAGCTCTACTTTTGGGCAGTATGACAGTCACTGATCTGTGTCAGTTTTAGCACTGGGAGTGTATGGGTGGAGTCTAGCTTATCAATCTGGTGATAGCCAATCAGGTCTCTGTGTATGCATGGCTTTCTCCTGAGAAAACTGGAAGTTTTGTGGTATTTCCCAATTGGAGGTGAGAGACTTGAGTCAGTTTCTTGGAAATGAACTACTGACAAGATGAGATGACAGCATGCTTCCTGGAGACTGGAGGAGCCAGAGGAGGAGCCACCAGAGCTTACCCTGATGGAATCAAACGTCTGGGGCCCAAGCCGCCACGGGGAGACTCCTGCCAGTGCCGAGATGCTTGGGAGGCCACAGGAAGACACCTACTAGCACTGGGCTGCTTCTACTACCACTGGATGCTGCTGATGGACCCTGAGTCCTAGAAATGAGGAACCATTGGGAGATCCCTGCCAGTGCCGGGTGCTTCTACCACCATTAGATATACAGAGTCTGCATCCACTAGCTTGTGATTGTCCTGGTGCCATTGCATGTGCTTCATGCGTCGGAAGAACACTTTATAGATTGGTATCTGACATATGAGCTAATATCAGGCTTATGACTTTGGACTGCACTAGGTTAGAATGTGTTCTCAATGTTCCATTCCTCTTGTATATAAACCTTTCCCTTATATCTATATGTGTCTTTATGAATTTGTTCCTCTAGTCTACGCAGACTAACACAGGCAGTCTGTTAATCTTTTAGTATATTTAAATTGATATGTGTCTGGTCTATTTTTCCCAATAGCTGACCGCAGTGTCCCAGAGGTACAGGTAGGATTCAGTATTAGAGAGAGAGAAGCCTGAGATGTGCCTCTACTTTCGGCCTGCATTCTCTTCATGCCTAATAGAATATATTGTTGGCTTTAACGCAGGGCTCTGGTCCCACAGGAAGCTGGGGACATTTTTGTTGCGGAGGGTGGACTTCTAAGTGCTAGGAGTTGTGTAGCATTCCTGTTTCAGTTCACTTGATCCCAGCAGCCCTCTCCTTTCAGTTTGACAGCCAAAAATGTCTCCAGTTATTGTCAGATGTCCCAAGGGAGAAGATTGCCTTGGTTGAGATTCAGTGCACTAAGGTTTTGTTTTTTGTTTTAACCTAAACACGATCCCTCAGAATCCCAGATCTGCGTATTGATTAGACTTTGCCTCAGATGATTTTTGTCCACCTTGAAGGATGCTTTAATGTCTTCAGCAATTGGCTTTAACTTTTGGATCTACCTTTCATAGGAGACACTTACCTTTTACCTGGTTTTAGAAATTAGAACACCTTGGATTGAAAGCTATAGAAATCTCATTGGAAAAAGTTGGAAAAAGGAATTTATGGATATACTATGACATGATTCATATGTGAATAGGAAAGGCAGGAATGATTGGGACTGTAGAATCTATTCGAACAAGAAACCGGGATGCTGCCTGGATTCCTTTTCTGACTGGGCTTGTCATCCTGCTTTCTCTCACAGTCAGGTAACAGGGCCACAGGCGAGTCCTAAGCCTTCCTTCTGGAAAGTTCTTCCACCAGAGAGGAATTGATTCTCTTCCCAATAAATTTAATCCCTACATTGGCTCAATTTTAATCACATATCCATGCCTACTTTTGTGAGTTTTGGCTGGGGACCAAGCTCATTTAAAACATAAATGACAACATAGGACTCTCTTGAAGGTTTCTGGACCATACAGACAATTCAAATGCTGCCTAATCTACTAGCAAATTATTTCTTTTGCTTCAGTGCTGTCTCTGATATCATTTCCTTAAAGAAGCATTCATTGACTCCCCAGAGTTGGTTAGTTTCCTCAATTATAAGCTCTTGTAGCTCTTTGCATTGCTTCGTAATGCTTATTAAAATTATAATTAATTTTATATTGGTGTAATTTGTTGTTTGCTATGTACATACTCCCACTTAAATGTGAGCTTCAGGAGTCCAACAGTCTATCTTGTTCTGTACCATGTCTTCAGAAATTAAAAGAATCTCACTGATAGTAGGTATCTGATTAGTAATAAGTTATTAAGTAATTGGATTCAGTCAGAAAGTTTCACATCTACCAAGTCAGAAACGGGAGTGATGGATTTGAGGGTAGGTATTTAAAGATTTATAATGAGCTTCATTTAAAGTTAACTTGGTGATTTTGTAGTTGCATGTGTGTTGTCTACACCAAATGCATAACTTCTTTAATCAGTCTAGACAGACTTTGCGACTTATATAACTATCAAGGAGCATCAAGTAGATCACATTATATTGTGGCTAAAGTACAACAATAATTATGTTCTTGTGAAGAAAGATGTTTAATAATGAAGAAGCAATCCTACTATGGGAGTAACGAAGTTTCAGCACATATTCTTTACACTTTTGGAAAGAACCCTAACATATTGTTTGATTTTTATGAACTCACAAAAATAGTAACAAAAGAAAAGAAAATAGACTCACAATGCATTTTCAGTAAAAATATTGATTGAAACAACTATTAAGTCTACTGATTTAATGTCATTCACGAGATAGGTAAGTTTTACAATGCAAAAATGATGGGCAGTTAAAATATACCATAAATAAAATAGATATTAAAATGTTGATGACAGAAGAAGTATAAAATCCAGATAGATTAAAAAAATATAAGAAAGAATGCCATGGACAAAAATTAGCAGAAAATTCAAAAATGAAGTAATGCAAGTTTCCTCTAAACATATGGACACCAAAAAATTAATCCATTTCACTATTAATATTTAAATACTAGACAATTAGGGGTAAAATGAGAACTATTGGACTGTTTTTTAAAACATCATTGATGCTCTTTTCCCAGGAAACAAAGCACTCTGGAATTTTTTAAGTGTTTTATTTTGTTTAGGGATTGTGTAGTTATTCAGTGCCATTGGAAAGTGCAATGGGTACTTGAGCTAACAGGCAGATTAAGAAAGATGTCATATAATGTAGATCCTACTTACATATTGTTTTACATATTGATTTACCAAGCATTCACGGTGGGCTAAAACCTTTTCTTTGAGATCAACTCTCTGAAGGCAGCTTTGCCTCATCTGTGCTGTATAAATAATACTCAAAGTGTAGTATCTGTTTCTTCCACTTAGAGCTTCACCAGAGTGGTTCAAGGATATATATTTTCTTCTACAATCATTCCAGATAATAATTTTCCCTACCTGATCTTTATATATTTCTCACCAACCTCAGAGTGTGTGGGAGGAGCCACTCTCCTTTGCTGATTCAAACAAAGCACTTTCCGTTCAAACAGCATCTGTTTAATAATAATTAGATTACGTAATTATAGTTACCAGCACTCATCTGTGGACACATAGAACTGATTCTTGGTAAAGATACATTCTGACTAAGAGGAGCAACTAGTGAATAGACCATGAATTATGGACATCTGCTAACTTAAGATTAGAGGTATAAAGGATACTGGGTAACTTGTCTAAATGGAGGTAATTAAAGGAACTTTCTGTATATTAACATTATTTCAATATTCTAGTACAGTTGTGCATTTACTGTGTGCTCTGCTGAATGGTCAACATGTAGGGGTTGTAGTTGTTTCTTATCCAGGTATATACTCAGTGTCTGTAAAAAAGTCTGACAAAAAACAGGTGCTGAATAAATATTTGTTGAATGAAGAAAGGAACAAAATATTTGCCTTTTTTCACTCAGCAATCTTTTACTTCTAGAAAACTGTATTAATGAAACTTTAAATACAAATTTCTTTGTGTACAGATATTAATTTTGAAGGATTTTAATAGTTAAAGGAACTATATAGTTGTTCATTGAGACATTGGTCATAGTAAAAAATGAAGATATTCTAAAGATTTAGCAAAATGAAACTTTAAATTAATCATAATATTAGCTGAGAAAATATTACTCGAGAGCTAAAAGAATCATTGAGCAAAGGAAATAAAAAATACTCAAACTGTGATATTAAATTTTAGTAAATATAACTTTGTTCCAATTTTCTACTAGGTATAGTTATTTATATATCTACATACATATACATACACACAAAAATATATATATATATATATATATATATATATATATATATATATATATACAAGAAGTCCTTGTAGTACTGTAGAAAAGGGTCAGGCTAAAAACCTAAAAATTCACTGTCTGAATTCATTAGCTGCGCCAGAGAGGAAGATTCGACTGGCTGCCTTGGTAAAGATTTTTACTCATTGCCATCCAGTCAATTCAGACTCACAATGACCCTATAGGACAAGGTAGAACTGCTCTGTTGAGGTTTCAGGACTGGATTTCTTTATGGGAATAGAGTGTCCCATCTTTCTCCTTTGCAGCAGCCAATGGTTTTGGACTGCTCTCCTTGTAGTTAGCAACCTAATGTGCAACTACTACACCAGCAGGGCTCCTTCGGTAAAGATTAGTCTGACACTGTCTGGGAAAATTCTCTTCTGTTCCATAGGGGCGTGATAAATCAGGATCAACTCACAGGCAAGGAGCTTGGGGTTAGGTTTTAGTTATATCGACCTATATCAAAGTCTGAAAGGAAATACATTACTGTTAACCATGATTGACTCTGGACTGGGGGTAGCTTTATTTTCTTGATAGCTATGTGTTATTTTATAATCAGGAAAAAAACAAAAAGCCAACCTGTTGTTCTTCATCTTCAGTCAGTAAGATGTCATGGATTAGCTAGCATTATTTAGAAGCACAGAAAATCATCTAAAAAGAGGAATCAAGTCAATAAAACCAAGTAAAAAGGAAAAGGGATCCTAGTCACAGAAGACGAAAACTCTAGAACATGAGAGAAAAGAAGATCATGTTTTAAGAATTGACACTGTGTCTGTGTCCTGAACCATGAAATACATAAAGGATGTGATTTCATGTAAAGTTAATTGTAGGTTCAGTAAGTTATATGATGCTATCAATTTTTTATTGAGTAGGGGAAATAATAAAGAGAAATGCCAGCCATTTAAATCAGAAACAAATAAGAATCTACTCAAGTGATAAAACATACTGTTTATTGGGTTTTAAAGCTGAGCTCTTCCTGCTATTTTTTTCTCACACCACTCACTTCTTTCTATCGGCATGGCTCGTTCAATGTTTGAAGTTGTCTAATTAGGATTGCCCCCTACTTGTGGATACGACCCCTCCCCAAGGAAGGCTTTGGGAAAACACATACCGCTATCTTAGCAAAACATTGTACAATGCCACCACTATACCAGGTCAGGACACAAATGCAAGGGGACTGATAATCACCTGCAGGTGAGCTCGAACGGAAATGGAGTTGCTGATGTTGCCTGAAGGCACTGCCAGGCTGCCAGAGGCCCCTCTCCACAAGCCAAAGTCACTGGGTCAGGCTAAGGTCAACACTGTGAATCAGTGGAGTTATTCATAGGAGAAATAAGAGCTGATGTGCAGGCCAGGAATCCAAGCTACAAGCCGACAGCCTGGTGCTATTGATGTTTCTGACTTCCTGTTCTGCTGCCAAATTCCCATTTCTCTTGAGTGAGAAAAAAGCAGGCACTTCATTTGAATGTGACACATATCCATAGCTGACACAGGGAATAAAATGTTTAAGATTAAGTCAAAGGCCACATTTTAAGCTGTGTTGATTCTTGGTATTTATGAGGATTAAGTGAATTATTGTTCATTATAAAAGTATTTAGATCAGTGCCTGGCACATGGAATGAGTACAGTGTAAATGATAGTGGTTGCTATTATTAAGTGCTATTAGGGAGGGAAATAATCAATTTCAATGAGTAGGGACAATTATAAAGAGCTATTTCCTACATCTTGAAGAATGAGTAGTTTTTGATGGGCTTAAAAAATGCAATGATGCTCATCCATGGTTTAGAGGCATGAACAGACCAGATATATACAAATCTAAATCTCTTTGAAAACTTACTGGTAATAATGAATTAAGACAAAAAAATTAAAAATGGAGGTGCTTATCTCAGGTTAGGAAAGCTGAGGTCAACATGCATTCGGGAAATCAAAAAGTCAATATGTAGTCAATGTGTTTCTAGTAAAATAACTGAATTCACGGGTATCACTCACCTAGGGACTAAAACTCCCACCCCAGTAGTCAAATCGCCGACCTTTACAGGGCAGCCCACAGCTGAGATGGATCTATCAATAACCCCCACCTTTCCTTTGTGCTGTGTGGATAAAAACCTTGCACTCTCTAGAGGCAGCAGAGTGCTCTGTACTTTTCCTTAGTGCTGCCCAGCACATGGCATAGTATTCCTCAATGCTGCTTTCCTTTAGTCCTAACAGATTTTCTTCTTGGGCAGGAATCTCTGGACTCTATTCAAGATCTCAGAATGATACTTTCTGTTGTCCCATTTCAGATCACCCAGATTCTTCTGAAGCATAGCAAGCTTTTGCATCTGTATAGTTGGGCCTGGTTGTAGGTGGATTACAGTGGTTTGTTAGAACTCAGGGAGGTACCGCATGTCTGGAGTAGTAAGCCTCCTTGTTCAGATGGGCAAACAAGTTCTGGAGCACAATCATTGGAGATGAATTTTAATAAACTAGTTTGAAGCTGTTATATAAAGCAGAGGTTCCCAAACTTATATGGTCTACTGTCCTCTTAAAAAAATCCTCATAACCTCCCCAGCAATGAAAACCTTTTGTACTACAGCCCAGAATTCAGGACAAAGTGTAGGTATTTGCTATTACAATTCCCTTAAATCATTCCACCCATCACCAGGGGGATAGTGGCGCCCACTTTGGGAAACTATGTTATTAAGTGTTGTGCTAGCCATATTTGAATTTATTGGTCAGGCAAAATTCATTGAAGATTGAAAGTATGACGAAGAAGGATGTGGTTGATCCAGAGAATTAGGAAAATAAATTAGAATGTTTGCCAGAGTCAGGAGGTTGGTTTTGAGGTTGGGGCAGGGGAAGGCAACATTATTTGATCTCACTTTAAATTAATGGATCTCAAACTTGGTGGAAATTCAGAAGCTTATGGGTGTGCTTAAATGATAGCCACACCTTGATCTGAGTTCAGAACATTTGATTGAATCATTTTGCAGTGGAATCTGGGCATCTCCTGGTGAAACCAGTGTGGCAGTTTGGATGGAAATGATTTCAAGATTTCTCTTCTTACCCTTTTCTCTCATCTCATTTTCAGTTATTGACTTTTTCCTCATATTTTTGAGATAATAAAATCAGGAAATAACATCAACTATTTATACAACTCTACCAATTTGTCTTACTAAGTGCCTTCTCTTCTGTTAGAGAGAATGAACTGGCCAAGCCCCTACTTACAGTACATGTTCTATGTATTCACTAGATAGAAAATTCTCTGAATAAGTCAAGGACTTCATCCCTTAAATTGCTTCTTTCCCCCGAATGATCAATTTTCAAGGATTATTTCCAATATGACTATTATTTGCGTAACAACTATCTCATTATTTGACACCCTGCATTTATGGCAAGTGACGTAAATTTTGTGTACATATGACAGCAATCAATACAGAGATCCGAGGTGAAGGTAATACTACCTGTGATAATTTGGGTTCAGTGAGAAATTGGTGTAACTGAATATATTTTATTTCACATATATGTATTTTAGATAAATCATTTTATTTGGGACCCTTACAGCTCTTATAATAACATATACATCATTTGTGTCAAGCATATTTGTACGTTTGTTGTCATCATCATTTTCAAATCATCTTTCTTCTACTTGAACCCTTGGTATCAGCTTCTCTTTGTTCTCTGCTACCTACACCCTTGTGACTCCTTGATAAATTATAAATAATTATTATTTTCATATTTCACACCATTTGCTGTCTCCCTTCACTCACATTTCTGTTGTTCATACCTCCAGTGTGTGTGTGTGTGCATGTGTGTGTGATATCAATTATTGTGATCATTCCCCCCTCGTCCCCACATCTTCCTCCTACCCTCATGATATCACTACTCCCATTATTGTTTTTGAGGATTATGTCTGTCTGATATTCAGTGTGTGAAAAGTTCTTATCTATACCAGTGTACATGCTCTGGTATAACTGGATGTGTAAGGTAGAACTGGGGTCATGAAAGTGAGAGAAGGAAGCATAAAGAGCTACAGGAATGTTGTGTAGGTTTTCAGTGCTACATGACACCCTAATTGGCTTGCCCCTTTCTTGGGACTGACCTTTTTATGAGGGAATATCCAGTTGTCTACAGATGGACTTTAGATCTCCACTCTAACCCTCCTACATCTGTACTGACATGATTGTTTGTTTTGGGTCTTCTGAAGTCGGATATCTGATCCCGTGAACACCCCTTGATCACACAGGCTGGTTTGCTTCTTCCATGTGGGCTTTGTAGCACCCCTGATCCCTGGAAACTTGTTTAACTTCAATCCTTTAACACCCCAGATGCTATATCTTTTAATAGAGGGGCACCATCAGCCTTTTTACCACATTTGTTTATACACCCATTTTGATTTCAGCAATTGTGTTTGGAAGGTAAGCATCACATCTTAAAAATAATTTTAAAAAATCTTGATCCTACATCCACTGCCTGCTTTATTTCTTTGCTTCAAATGACAGCAATATTTCTTGTAGGAGTTGTGACAAAGTACTATCTCTCTTATTTTTCTGTTTTCTCCTTTCACCAAATTTCAATCAAATTTTGTTTCCCACTGATCTGAAGTTGCTCTTCCCACTCTTGAGAGATCATCATCCATATTCCCCAAATCAGTACTGAGTAAACTAGCAATGTTTCACTTTATTTCATAGGAAAGTAGATACCTTCCACTTTAAAATATTTTTTCACTGTCCACTACCCAACAGTGACTTCCTATTGCCTAACCTTCCAGCTTCATAAGACACATTAGTACAACACCCTGTGAAGGAGCCTCTTAGTCTTTATAGTTTAATCCTTTGGCCTATTCCCCATCTAGATTCTCTGCTGTATTCAGCTGGTCCTCTGGTTTGAATTCTATGTATACTGATGGTTTTTGAAAACAAGATAAAACCAAACCAAACTAAAATGAATGTCTAGCTCATCTTTTTATCCGGGTAGAGCAGTGGGTTAAGCATTGGGCAGCTAACCTCAAGTTAGTCTCGCAAACCCTTTTGCCCCTTCATGGAAGAAGATGTCGTAGTCTGGGCAAAAGTGTACAGCCCCAGAAATTTTATAGAACCGCTCTATTCCATCTTACAGGATCATTTTGCATCAGAATGTACTCAACAGCAGTGGGTAGATATGCATCCCCAACTTCCTAGATGATAGCTCCCATCCTAGAAGCTAGGACAATGATATTTAAACTCTAAGCAGGATCACTCTTGGTGAGAAGATTTCAGCAGAGCTTTAGTGGTGATATATTGAAAATTTTGTACTAAGAAAATCTATGCCTCTCAACAGAACATTGTCTGACTCATGGTTTTGGACATGTCATCAGGAGGGTTAGATTGTGTTGCAGGACATCCTATTTGGTGAAGAAGAAGGCCAACAGTGTGTGAGAGACCCTTCATGAGATAGATTTAAATATTCTAGTGATCACGAGGATAATACTGATGGAGACTGTGCTTTATCCTTATTGTATTACATAACCATGGCATAGAGTTGATTTCACGGCAGCTACCAAGGCTATATAGGATACATGTTTCACTTATCCAATACCAGATTCCTGATTCCCTTCTTTCTGCCTCAAATATGCTCTTTGCTCAATCTGTTGTATCTCTGTATTTTCATTCTTGCCACTTTCTCTGAAGTAAAGTCAATTCAAAGGTCCCTTCTTGTCATAATTCACTTTGTCCTTTTTTGTAGTTCTGGACTCTAAAGGTCTGTGGATATGATTCCATTTGGGAGGACAATCTATACTTAAAAAAGGGTCGGAATTAAGGTTGGGATTAAGTCCTTATTTTTAGAAGATGTGAACCAAATCACTCCCTTTGTTTCCCTGGGGAAAACTAAGTCTCTCTTTTTTTCTAGAGGAGGTGACTTAAGACACCATCTTTTGTTTCCTTGGGAAGGATAGCTCACCCAAAGACAATAGCCATATCTTTATCAAAGCTATGGCCTCTTTTTGCTGATCAAATTTTGTACATGCAAGAACACCTGCTGCTTGGACTTTTGGTTATTTTTGGCTTCTGGCTCTGGACCTGGCAGTTCGCTTGCATCTCCCTTATTTTTGGATTTGAAACAGCAGTTTCATTAGCTTGTGTGACATATTGCAGTGACCTGCAGAACCCAAGTATGTGAGGGATCATACTTAAGGAAAGAGTAGAGGAAACTAGATCAGAATCATTTCTTCAAAGAGTTGAACATTCGGGACATCTTTCATTTCCAACTCCTTGGGACTAGTCAGTTTTAGTTCTTCTGAAGAAATAATTGCTACATTAACATTCAACATTCAACCCACTACCAAATAATGTTGATATAAATTATATATTTTATCTTTTTACTACCTACACATCGGTCATTAAGATGAAGTTTTACTTTCCAAAATTGTCCTAATTTGGAAATGATTATCTCAACTACCATTCTAATTCATTTCACTATCACCTTTCACATGAACATTGTAGCTGACAATCAACTTTTATTCCTGCCTTTCCATATGGTCTATTTTCACACCCTAGCCAATGTAGACTTTTCACAATATGTCATCAAGTCACTTATCTGCTCAAAACCATCTAGTAACTGCTATCCTTAGGGCAAAATAGGTTATGTTGCAGGAGTAAATTGTGTTGACGAACATAACAAAAAATGATTTCTTAGTGACACAATATGTCCATTGTGAGTCTGTTGAGAATAGAAAGGTTATCTTGGTTATACATATTCCTTCAGGGATCAAGGCTAATAGAGACACAACTTAGTAGCTGCACCAGTTAATGTATGCAAACTTCTTGGTGGCATAGCAAGTGAAGTGAAAGTCCTTCAATAAATTTTCACTGCTTCAGATTAGAGCTGTTTTATTATTCCTACCTATATTTTCTTGGGCATATCTAATGAAAAGGTTTTGCCTAACTGAGAAGTATTTTGTATATAACTCAAGAGGGGATGAGACTGGATATTTGTGAACAAGTCAAATGCATCCCACATAATTTTACTCAGGAGAAAATCTAATGTCTTTATGGACAACTCTCTTGCTACATCTCCTCCTACTGTTCTGTTTCGTAACTCTGCTTCAACTGCTGCTGCCTTTCTATTGCCTTCCAATATTTCCTCTCCGATTGTATACTTCTCCGCTTCTTAATTGGTGTGTGGAAAAATGAAAATGCAGAAGAGCAATGGGAAGGAAAATACATTTGTTCCATCTATTAAACTACTTATAGATAGAGGTGATCTTTTAAAGAAATGAAGGGAGATTACCCTTAAAGAAGAAAAATGGAATGTGTTAGATCTGTGAAATGTGGTGGTTTAGCACATTTTTCAGAGGAAAAAAAGTGCTAACTCACTTGACAGAAATATTTCAGCAAGAAAATTCCCCATGAGAACTTCTGCGAGCCCAGTTGACATAAAATGGCACACCAGTTACTTAGTATGGTTATGTGCCATGTGCCATAGGATTTTGCTTTTCTATTTGATGATATTTCAGGAGCAAGAGAAAATATACAGACACATTTAATTCAAGGAGCAGGAACTGTTCAAAGCAAAGATCCGTAGACTGAAGGAATCTACTATGCTTGTGGGAGTGTAATTGAAATGATTGAGGCAGGGATCTCTGCTGCACAGCATCTTACGGTGTCCAGTGTGCAAAGGAAGGGCAGGAAAACAAGAGAAGGACGAAAATCTTGAAATCCTTCACAGCACATTTTGAAATGGTTCAGACTGATTATTTCCAAATAAAGGAGCCTAAGCCAAAAACGGTTAAATGGACCTATCTAAGGCCACATTTTTGGAGGAAAGCCAGACTTCCAGAAAGTAGTACCTATACATTTCATTCTTTCTGTTCATCTCATTGAAATGACATGAAAATTTTCAGAAGTAGGCAAGAGACATCTGAACTCACTATATAGGGGAAAGAAATATATGGATTCAGGGTCTTCCATCTGCACATCAATCATACTAGCTATGAAGCAATCAGTTTTTAAAAATATTTGGATTGACTATTTTAAAAGGATTCTACACCTTAAAAAAATTTGAAAGCAATAAATGAGTTGACATCAAAGTTCCATTCCATTTTCTATTTTCCCTATTTCTGTTTTCCTAAGGCCTATAGAGATGATCCTTGGAGTCCTGGTGGTAAAGGGGTTCTTTGTTGGGCTGCTATAGCCAAGAGTCAAAAATTTGAAACCACCAATTCCTTCTCAGAAGAAAGATGAGACTTTCCCTCCCACAGTGAGTCGCAGCTTGGAAACTCACAGACAGTCCTTCCTTGCTCTACAGGGTCTCTCTGACTCAGTATCGACTCCATGGCAGGGATTTTGGAGTTATAGAATATCGCCCGCAGCCCATAAATTGACAGTGGAAACAATTCCAAAGAGTAGAGCTATAAGCAAATAGAAAAGAACGGGAAAGGAGCAATGTTGAAAATTCTACAGAAGGTCTTTCCATGTGTGATCCCATGAAATTGCTTTATTTGTATTTGTATACCAAGTTCTATTATCTATGACTTATAAGAAATCAACTCTCAAATGATTCAAAACTAAATGGGACATGCTACAAAAGCAGTATTCTAACAGTGATGAAGTTACATAACTTTAAAAAGTAAAATCTTGAAAAGGCATCCATTTATTGAAGTTGATTTCTGTGGATACATGCCTATTTAGATATAAAAATTCTTAATCTTGCCGGAGAGAGCTGAATTCTCAAACTTAGGCCTTAGCTGAATATGACAATCATATCAAAAAGCTCTGAGATAAGATAATAAATCTAAAGGTTTATAATATTATAACTTTTATTAAATTTTATTTTCTAAATGTCAAGTATTCAAAAATGTTAACATTACAGTAAAAAAACAATACCCTTTTTGCACCATCATGCATTCACTGTATTCACTCTATTGTGTATTTGTGATATAGGTGTTAGAGGAAGATACTTGGGGGATCCTCAGCTTTCTTTTAAACTTTCTTCTTTTTTTCCTCTGCCTTCTCTCTGTTTGGGTTGGAGATGATTTGAAATAATTAAAGGGTTTAAAGTATTATCAAATGGCATTAATAAAATAATTAAACAAAGATTATAATTGCAATATAATTCTTATTATTTTATCTTGTAAGATGATTTCCATTTTATAAAAACCTTTTGAATTAAAAAGGTATGCTGTATGACATTGTGGGCAAGGAATTAATCCTTAAAATCTATAGAAAACTGCAGTATCTCAATAAGAAAGAGGTGAACAATCCAATTAAAAAGAAGGAAAAGGACGTGAACAGACAATCTACCTAACATGACATCCAAATTGCCAACAAGCATAAAGCAAAGGTCACCATCAATAAGCATTTGAGGGCTGAGCCCCGGTGGCATAGTGGTTGTGTGCGGGACTGCGGCCCACTGGGATGGAGGTTCAATTCCAGCTCCATGGAGCAAAGGCTGGGCATCTTACTCCCACCACCAGAGGGCAGTGATGCCCCCCCAAAAAAACAAAAAACAAATAGGCATTTGAGAGATGCAAATCAAGACTATGATAAGATAGCATGCTATATTGACATTGACAACTAAGTTTTTTTTTTTTTTTAAATAACAGCAGAAAATAGGTTACCAGTAATTCTGAGGTAAAGTCCAGTTTTCTTACTGGGATTTCCACAGCGAATCCTTCTAGTGTGGCCCATGAAGGTTGCTGTGTGCCTCAAAAAGAGAGTCTAATGTCCCAGTAGTCTATAGCATGACCTGGGTCACGGAGGGATGGATAGAAGCTAGGTGAAGTATCCAATTAGGAAAACAGTACCAGGTGCATTCCGCCCTTGGGTTCTATATAAGTAATATTAAACATTTTTTCTTGATGGAAGGTTCCTCCTGATTTATACATCAATAGAAATGTAATTGGCAGGCATACACCTTCCCCTCTCCCATCTTGATTTCCAATAAGATTTGCTTAACCCTCTCATAGGACAATAAATTATGGCAGCAACTGAATGGTTTTCTCCCTCTCCCCCATTTTGAAACTGAGGTGAGATCTCTGTTGAAGTGGCTTATTTTTTTTTTGCATTTTATTGGGAGCCCTTACAGATATTATAGCAATCTATAGTTCAATTGGATCAAGCATGATTTTACAATTGCTGGCATCATCATTTCCAGAGTATTTAATCTCTTCTTGCATCCTTTGATATTAACTTCCCTGTTTACTCCTGCCCCACCTTACTCCCTTGTTATATCAAATATTATTATTATGCTTGTTCTTACCTCAATATTTTTGCAGTATCTTGTACCATGTAACGTGCCTTTTTCCTTTGAGTGAGGTTATATAATCATTGTTGCTATCTGTCTCTGGTCCCAATATCTTTCTGTGCCCTCAGAGAGTTATTATTCCCATGACTATTCCCATGACTATTTCTGAGAGGCTTATATGTCTTGGAGTTTATGCATCAAACAATCTTAATTATTCAAATGAACATAGACAAATAGAATGGAATTAGGAAAGTAAAACTAAGATGATAATTGAAGGGGAAGGGAATATTAAAGAACTAGAGGATAGTTATGTGTTTCATCAGTGCTATACCCTGGACATGTATGCAGTTATAGAATCCCTTCCATGTGACTGTGAAGGATTGTCCAATTGTCCAATTGGTTTTTAAGATCTCTCTGTATATATCATCTGTCTATCTATCATCTATGTATAATTATTTATGATTCATCACCACTTGGCATGGTCTTAAACTCATTGCCTTGGAGATTACATTGGAAAATTACATGATCTGAGTGCAAATGCCTGTTTTTAGCTTGTTGTTTATCCTTACAGTAGTGAACTCATACAATATTTGTCTTTTATAACAGACTATTTTTACTCAGTGTAAGAGTTTCCAGGTCCATCCATGCCATGACGAGTTTTGTGGCTTTATCGCTGTTTCTTTATGGATGTCTAGTATTCCATTATGTGTGTGTACCATACTTTGGGCTATTTCCAAATAGCTTCTTGCAAAGTGGTTCATGGTAAATGTAGTTATGTTAAAACATATTCCTTATTATTTTTACTCCCCATTGACCCATTTTAAAGTTGTTTTAATTTTTCATATTTTCTGTTTATTGCCAATTGAAGTTTTTCTATGTTCTGTCTAGTCAGTTTTCTTTGTGTTTCTTGCTTCCCATTTGTGTTTTGTTTGACTCTCTATATATGAACTCCAGAAGAGATATATCAATAGAGACAGTAAACGGACTAATAATCAATCTAGGGGAATGGCAGTGGAGGATTGGGGAAATGGGGATATCAGAGAAAATTACAAGGAAATGTTCTGAAATTGTGGTGATGTTTGCACAACTCTTTTTAATATAAATGATGAAATTGTGTGATCTGTGAAGTATTTTCCAATAAACTATTTAAAAAAATAGAAGTAACTTTTTCCCGTAGCTGACAGTATAGGTGTTATACATCTAACTGTGAGAGCATCTAGCTGTCACTGCCTCATTTTAAACTTGGGGCACTCTATTAAGAAATGAAAAGAGAAAATTCCTACCCCAAAGTATATTTAATAGCTTTGTATTTTTCTCTCATATATCTGTCACTTCTTATATATTTGTATAGGATCCACTTTTATAAACCTATACTTCATTCAAAATAGGTACAGAAGTTTTTACACCTAATAGGAAATACTCATTTGATTGCTTTCTTCTTTAAAATGAATATTTTATGTATTTCTTATGGAATCTTTTAGGAGGTTCTTTCTTTTCATATTTTGAAAAAGAGCAGGCCAGAGTCCCCCTTACTTCCCCCTAGAACTCCTTACCACTTATAGTAAGATGATTCTGCACTCTGCAAAGTCACTCAAACCAGATTTTCTCTAATTTTCCATATTCTCAACTGAGAGCCTTTTAACTTTTATTACCCTATAACACTTACCCTATAACACTTACCCTATAACTCTCTCTATCTCTCTCCTAACTTACTTTTTTCCCATTGCCAACTCTCAGGTTTTGAGGTTTACAGATTGCTAATTCTCGACTTCATTCTTTCTCATCCTTATGCCACTACTCTCCCTAGCCCTCTGTGTTCAACATGCATCAAGTCAAACTATTTCCTTCCCACCAACTACTACTTCTCTCAACTTCTCTAATTCTGCAAATGATGCTCCTATTCACTCTCATCTGGGTTGACACTTCAGAGTCACTTTCAATTCCTTTCCCTTCATCATCTACTGCACTTAATCACTTGTCCAGCTGATGCTTGGATCAGCTGTGTCTTGCAGTGTTTTTCTCTCCTGTCTGGCTCTTCTGTTCCATTCTAGCGCTGCTCAGTTCTCATTGTATTTAATCGCACCAGGTCTTGGGCTCATGCTTTTTATAATAAACCATGATGACTTTCATGTCAAAATTATTGCTCCTTGAAAATGCCCCCAAGTCTCCCTGTGAGTGCTTTCTCTCACCACCACACCACCCCTACCCTCCCTTACATTACCCTCTTCCATATTTGCTTTTATGAAAATTCCCCCCCTATAGAAGTTTCAATTTAATCCAACGGTCTTTATCTGAAACCAATTTTAGAAATAATTTATAGATGGGTTTCTACATGCAATTTTATCAAGATATAATGCATTTATTTTCTCAGTTCCAGAACATTGATTCTTTAAGACAAATGGTATTAAAAGCAAAAGTACTTTGCATTGACAACACCATTTTCAAAACATATTGCAACTAAATGAGAGATCACCTCCTTACTCGAGTAACCTTGTCTTATTTATACCTCTATTCCTCAAAACACTTTTCATAGTAGTTTTAAAAACAAAATCATTAGAGTAATGAATTTAAATCAACCCACTTGTTATTATCAGTATTAGTGAATCCTAGCTAGATATAAGATATAATTAAATAAATACTCTATTACTTTGAAAATTAATTATTCATGCATTTTCTAAGATGTGTATATATTTTTCTTCTCTTTCACTCCTTTTGGAGAGTAAAATGTCAACACGTTTTCTTCTGGGGAAAATAAAATAGCTATATCTATTTTTTTTGCTTCTAAGGAGGACACAATGGATAAATAATACAAGAGTGGATGGCATTACTAAATTTCTTACACAAAAAGATAGCATAAACAAGCTCAAGATCATTATCACAGTTGCAATTGTTTTCGAACATTACACAGCACATGATCCCAAATTTAACAACTTGAAGACTAGCAGTTGGGTCAAGAATTTGGGCATAGCTTAGCCATATTCACAGCATCAGGTTCTGATCAATTCCTGTTGGCTGGATACTCCATTTCATTAGAGAGTTACCAAGGGAAGGATTTACTTTCAAGATCCCTCAGGCTACTGGCAAGGTTCATTTCCTTGCAACCATAGAACAGAGCACCAGCTTCGCACCCAAGGGCTACTGGAAACTCCCTGCCACATGGAAGCAGCGTGGCAAAGACAACTCTAGCCCTACTCTGCCAGCAGGACAGGATCTTCTGCACAAGGGTGCTATCACCGAAGTGATGTCCCATCACATCTGTATATCCTAATCGTTAGAACAAATCGCAGGTCCTACTCACACTTAAAGGGAAGAAGCTGGTCAAAGATGTGAACACTGGGTGGGAGAGATCATGGTGACACCTTAAAATTTGTCCACCACAGCGGCATTGTGCATGGCGGATCTTCATTGTTCATGGATGATTACTGCCTTCTTGTGCTGTGTGACACTGTTTCCTTTAAAAAGGCAAAGTAAAACAGACATACATGCACTCAACAGTGAGTTTCAACATGAGGGGATATGCAATGTTTAGTGAGAGAGAAAAGTACATTTGTTTTCTTCTTGTTTAAAGGAGTTCAGAACTAAGTTTCCTGAAGAGGAATTCTATCCCTAGACAGTGCAGTGAACAGAGCTGAGGTCTTCTGGAGCACTCCTGCCCTCATAGTGGCTGTGCCTAGGAGGGGAACTACATCTCGTCTCACCTCAAGCCCCTGAACTCTCAGCTCTGAGTGATTGGCTACCTGCACTGAAGTTAACCAGGCTGAATACATTTCACCAGATTGACTTACATAAAAAAGTAGGCGTTACTACATTTTTATGTTAATGAAATTTGGTAGAGTAAAGCCAGATTTATTTAGATATCATGGTCATTTTATGCATGATGAATAAAATAAAAAGTCAATCTATACAGACGCAGTTTAAAAACAAACTATAATTTATATTTTTGATAGCTGTTAGCCATCTTCTTAGTGTAGATTCTAATGTATAGCCACCCTCTAGGGAGACTTACTGCCCCTTTTCCAAGCCTGTCATTCTTTATGGGACTGAAAGCCTCATCCTCTTCCTGCAGAGTGGCTGGCAGTTTCAAACTACTGCCTTAGTGGACTCAGAAGAAAACAATTTTCTCTCCCTCAACATGAATAATGTATTCCTTTATTTATTTACACACTTATAACACCAGTTCCTGTCAAGTTGACTTCAACTCTTAGCAATTATATGTGTATACCAGTAGGATTGTAAAATCACAAGGTTTCACTGACTATTTTCAGTAGATACCAGGTCTTCCTTCCAAGGCACCTCTGGATTGAAGTACCCTCTAAACTTTCAGTTCGCAGCTAAGCACAAGACTCACTGTTGTTGGGTGCTGTGGAGTCTTCTCCAACACATAATCACTCTAAGCAGAACAGAGCAATGTCAGTCCTACACAGTCCTCACAATTGCTCCCATGTTTAAGCCCATCATTATAGTCAATTTGTTAATCCATGTCTTTGAAAGTCTTCCTCTTCTGCTGACCTTCTACTTTACCCTGTATAACGTCCTTCTTCGGGGATTGGTCCCTCCTGCTAATATGTCCAAAGTATATCAGAGTAATTTCTTCCACGATGATGTATGCTTTCTTCTTGCAGTTCAATTGTGTATTCAATATTCTTCTTTAATGTTCCTTAGAAATTGCCTAATATTTGGATGCTTGTGAGGCAGTTCAAAGCACAATGGCTCAGCTCAGGCACAGCTCAGTTTTCAGAGTGGCATGTTTGCCTGTGGATGCCTTAAAGAAGTCATTTGTTGAAGAGATGGCCAATGCGATGGGTTGTTTGATTTCATGACTTCTGTTGGTATGGTGATTGAGTGTTGATCCAACTAAAATGAAATCATGGACAATTTCAATCTCTTCTCCAATGATCATGATGTTGTTGATTCTCCAGTTGTGATGCTTTTGTTTTACTCTGTGGTATAATCTGTATGAAATCTTTGATTTGCATCAGAAAGTGCTTGCTATCCTCTTCATTTTCAGCAAGCAGGGTAAGGTTACCTGCATATTGCAGGCTGTTAATGAGCCTTCCTCCGGTTTTGATACCATGACCTTCTTCACATAGCTCAGGTTCCCAGATTATTTGCTCTGCATGCTGACTGAAACAGTATGGTGAAATACATGATGATGAAGCAAAACTTTTCTGTTTCATGAAACCAGGTATTATTTACTTATTCTAGTTGAATAAAAATGATACATCTTAGTTCATTCTATATGTTAGACATTATGGTCATCTAGGAATAAATGATAAAGATGATGTCTTTACTTTTAAGTATCTCAGTCTAATGGGTAAGGAGACAGCATGGACAAACATCAGATTATATGCTAAAAGCACAGGTCCTCAGATGAGACTGTTTTCACTTGGCTATTAACTGAAAGTTGGTGGTTCAAATTTATCCAGTGGCACGGATGAAGAAAAGCCCTGGTGAACTGTTTAGATTGTGCCTGTTAAGATTATAGGCACCAAAGCCAGATGGAGTAGTTTTACCCTGTCTGTCATACAGACACAGACTGTGAGTCAGGAGAGACTGGATGGCAATGAAGGAAAACTAAGCTAAGACCTTGGTGATATTAACTTGCATCATGCAAATTCACAGGAAGGAACAGTCTTTGGGTCTGAGGTAGCTGATGAGACCTTCAGAGGAAGCGACATTTAAAGTCAGGAAGGTGCACTTTGATCAAATAATTTGCCCTCCGCCTTTGTCTCTTAGTGTCCTTGCAATTATTCTATCTGCATTTTGACTTCTCCCAGTTGAAACTTCTACTCAGACTTAAATTTTTTAGGTGACGTGGGACTTTGATTACATTGGGATGAGGATGATTATAGAATCGATACTTTTGATTACTTTGCACTTTGGTTCCTATAGCTTCCTGCCCTTTACAATGAATATCGGAATGTGGGCTCGTGAGTTGAAAAGTGCTTAATTAGGTGATTTATTTTGGATCTCTAGTGCTCAAGTTATAGGATATAGGAGGTGAAGGCACCATTTCTCAATATTTTAAAGTCATGCTTTTTCATCCTCAGTAAGTTTAAGGTGCACAGTTCTATCTATAGTAGCAGAGGTTGGTGTGGGCTTGTGGTTCATGATTTCCATCAATTCTACCACTTGTCTGCTTGTCTGTGGTACGAGGGAGGCTTGCGTCTTGTTGTACAACTGGGTGCTATGTCACTTAGTGTTTCAAATACCAGAAGGACCCCCCATTTTGAAGCAGTTTAGGCAGACTTTCCAAACTAGAACAGACTAGGAGAAAGCAATAGGCAGATCCTTTCTAAAAATTTCATCAATGAAAGCATTTAAAAAAGCAGTGAATGATACAGTGCCAGAGCTTGAGCTTTTCAGGTTGGAAGACACTAAATATACTACAGGGGTAGACCTCTTACCTGTGAGAAGAGTCCATCTTCATGACTTGGATGGTGCAAAGCTTTTGAAAGCTTCATTTCCTCTCATGGAACAGCTCAAAATAACAAGAAACAGCTTCAAACATCCATTGACAATCATAATATGAAATGTAAGATGTACGAATCTAAGAAAAATAGAAGTTATCAAAAGTGACATGGATTGGATGCAATAATAATGGATAATGTCGGCATTTGTGAATGGAACTGGACTGGTTTGGGCCATTTTCATTAAGATCATCATATGGTTTACTATACCAGTAATGACAAATTAAAGAGACATAACATCACAATCATCCTCATATAGAATGATTCAAGATCTGTCTTGGAATACAATGTTCTTTGTGATAGTATAATAACTATTCACTTACAAGGAAGATCAGTTAATATGACTTTTATTCAAATATAAAGCCAAATAATGAAGACATTAATGAAATCTATATGTTCTGCACTTTGAAATTAATCAAACGGGAAATGAAAATGTATTCTTAATCACTAGTGATTTGAAAGATGGAACTTTCAGTTTGGGGGAAAATATGGACATGGTGATAAAAAAAAAAAGGGTGCTGGTATGATAGAATTATCCAAGACCAAGTCCCTATTCCTTGCAAATACCTTTTTGAAAACATAAATAGTGACTATATACATGAACCTTAGGGAGTTGTGTTGGCACTTTGAGGATCTCATGGAACTGCAAAATGCAGGATTGTTCATTCAATCCAGCCAGCTGCTTCCCGAGGAAAAGGTGAGACTCTCTGTGCCTTTACACAGTCCCAACCTTGGAAACCTTACAGAGTTTGCTCTGAGTCACGAGGGACTCGATGCCAGTGAGTTTATTCCCTAATCATGGACCTTGCAAGATTTAATACACAGGAATCAAATCAATTTCATCTGTGAAAAATTACCATTGTGAGGTATAATATCATTAGCAAAGAAAGGCCACACTCTAAAAAATATCATCAATAGCTTATACACAAGTCCAAGTTGAAGTTGAAGTAAGTTGAAGCAATGCCAGGAGATCCAAAATCATGATCTTGAGTCTCCACCACCTGAATTTAGACACCTTTTAATAGCAGGTTTACAGATTTGATACATTGAACAGTAAAAATTGAAGACCAAGCAAGATGTGGGTTGACATCAAAAGCATCATACATGAAGTAAACAAAATCCTGAAGAAAGAAAGGAAAATTGAAAATAATGTTAGAAGAAACTTTAAAGCTTACTCTTTAAAGTGGAAAAGGTGAAGGTACAGGAAGAAACAGTAACATACAAGAACTGGGCAGAGCATGGCAGAGATCATAGACAGAGCATGACAAGATGATAGATTTCTGTTTTATAATGAAATATGAAGAGATCTAAGATGAGAAAGTCAAAAGTGAAGAATCATTTGCATTTCCCTAACTGGGAGAACTGAAGAAAAAATTCAAGCTTCCAATAATAATGTTGAATGAATGTATGGGAAAAATGGAAGTATCAAAAAAAGGTGGAAGGAATGCGTGAGTCATTGTACAAAAAAGGTTGATTTTCAACCATTTGCAGAAGTATCATATGATCAAAAACTGATGGTATTGAAGGAGGAAGTCCAAGCTACTCTGAATTCATTGATGGGGGACAAAGACTCCAGAATTGACAGATTACTAATTGAAAGGTTTCAACCAACTACTGCACAGTATCAGTATCTATACGGGGTGAGACAACCTCATCTTTCTATTTTTCCCAAAGAATCCTTCATATTGCAATTCTAGACTTGAATTTTTTCTTCAGCTTAGTAAGTCTGAGAAGTATTAAAAATGTTCTTTCCTTTGACTCCTTTGGGTTCATAATCTCAGATTTTTGCATGCTTATTAGTAATAATTTACTTGGTCATTTCAAGTTGTGCTTTTTCTTTAGTTGTGAATTTTCTTTTAGCTTCTTATTTCATCATTTTTCCATTTGCTCAGGCTGCTCTATGTCCTAAAGCAAGTTTAAGAGTCTCTCTCGATATCCATTTTGGTCTTTTCTTTCCTCTCTTTTTAATAACCTTTTGCTTTATGTATGATAGTCTATGTTAGACAGGATTCTCTATAGAAACAAAACCAGAATGCTAATCATTTTATATATATTTATATGGATATATATATATAACATAAGAAATAATTAATTAACCTATAAAGCAGTATAAATGGCTTACTGT